>QGED01000007.1:600000-898031 GCA_004367475.1 Fusarium camptoceras
GGATGGCTAACTGACCATTCTTGAGATACGTGGAAGCAGTCTTGCCCTTGCATGCATCCTTTGCACAAATGCTCTTCTTGATGGAGTCGACTTTGGTAGAAACTGTCTTGACCTGCGTCTGGACGGTGCTGGCTCCGGACTTGATAGCAGAGATTCGATTCTTGTATGGAGTAGCAAAAGTCTTTTCCCAATCCTTGAGCATGGCGTTGAGTTTGCCGTTTCTGATCTCGCTGCCTTGAGGGATCCATTCAATAAACCAATTCATGACATCTTGGAGTGAGCCTTCCCTGCGATTTCGATAAGCAATTAAACGTTGGCCCAAGTCAAAATACTTTGGTGTGGTGATCTATTGACTGGTGAGTTTGCAACCTTGGTTGACGATGGAATTGGGGAATTCACCTCTCCTGCTTTGAGAACAGTCCACCCATCCTTGTTCCCCAGTTGGTTGGCAAGAACTGAGGCTTTGTTGTTCTGTATCGCAAGATTTTGGCCTGTGAGCTCCTGCTATAGTATTAGCGACGCTGGCCCCAATCAAGGCCTGCACAAAAGTGATTCATACCTCCTCTATGCCCAAAGCGCGAGCCAAAGGGATATACTCCGCATTCTTGAGTATACCGTCGACCCATACAGATTTGTCGGTCTTGATAGCAGTCATAGCTTCCGGTGCACGGTGGCACCATGCAGTATAACCACCGATATAATTGGCATCCTTGGGCAACGCATCTTCGACTAAATCGCAGATGTTACGGTTGTTGGTCAGAACCTTGACACCACAGGGACTTGTGTCGAAGCATGTCGTGATAGGCTCTGAGCCGTAGGGAACTTGGATGTATTCTTCGCAGCCGTACACGCCTTCGGTGGATTTGCAGATTGCGTTGAGATTTTGCCCCGGTCCCGCAAGTACTTGGGTCACCAAGACTGAGGCCAGAAATGAGAGAGGCTGGTAGCGACGCATGATACGAGTGAAGAAGTGAAGGATGCGTAAAGGCAGTAGGTAATTGAGCAAGGATTCGAGCTAGATATATAATCTGTAAACAGACGAACCCAGACCATAGACCGCATAGTTCTAAACAAAACATCTTTCAGCTGAAAACACCCTTGATGTTGGTGACATTCAGCCCTACAGTCTATCGTCAGCCACAGTTCCCAATTCATTCCACATTACGAAATTGGACACTATCAGCCGCCCAAACCGGGTAGATGATTTGTTGGCAGTTGCTTCTTTTAGCGAAGCTACCTTTTTAACCTTAATTCTGGACGCCACGAGACTGGTCCAGACTACAAGATTTTGGCCCTTGCATGGAGAGCTACACCAGGACAGGTACAAGCGCGCTTTTCAAAGGACGCAGTCTGCCTTGAGTGATCCATTCAGGAAGTAGCTTCAGCATATGGTTGGGAGGCTGAGTACTTTCATGGCTGGGTGAGGTCATGCGTCATGATTTTCTAGACCGCTGTTCCGTCTACTAACGGAGATTGTGGACAAGGCCTGGCGCGCGACACAGCCAGCATAACTCGGATTACTCAAGCACAAGTGCACAAAAGCCTAATACAAGGTTAATTACAACGACTGATACAACCTGCCGATCGGTCATTAAGCAAAATAATTTTTCCGTCACGTCCGGCTCGGCACAGCGACGTCGCGTCAGAAAGTAGCCTCTCGCGAAGAAACAAGCAACTGATTTGCCGGCGGCCCGGGCGGCATACTTGCAGTCTGCATGGAACAATTATGACCAAAAATACAGTTAACAAAGGTCATCAAGACTGTGTAGATTCTGGTAACCTCTGTAGAGACAATGCGGTACAGGCGCGGCAAGCGTCTATTCTGAGTTCTGACAACACCACAAGACCATCCACCGCAGTTTGTTATATGTTGGTCGCCCTGATACATCCCATTACTATGCTCCGATAGGACATATTGAATTTCATTGATCCAATTTTATCTGCTTCTTGATTGTTTTACCCGTGCACTACAATCAAGTGGTCCAAAATTGTCCGGCACTGACGGCCAGCTGGCAGTGACTGTAACAAAGGATGGATATTCCTAAGCAAACAACAGGGGATCAACTTTTTTTCTGTCACGTAGCTGTTGATCTAATTCACATCCTTTCCTTCATTCTTCCATTCATGCTTCCCTTCACCCTTCTCTTCTTCAACCTTTAACCTTTAACCTTTGACTTATTCTCCATCGATCTATCTGCTCTCTCTACCGCCTTCGGGCCAAGGTTTGACGCTCTAAATCTAAACATCAGAGGATCGCCTGTCAGCTGTACTCGCCAACATGAACAACCATGACGTCTCAAAAGATGCCGATCAGATCAGTCTCATGAAGAGGTTTGAACAGTCCGAGGCGAAAGCAAATGAGAGCAAGGGACATCTTGCCGAATACCCCCCCAGGCTGTCGTCGGAGCTTTCATCAACGATTTTGAGCTCGGGCCCCAGAAGCTGCCGATGAGACGTGGAGACTAGAAGACTACAGGTCATGTACCGCTGATGTCAAACCCTTATCCACCCTCTATCGTTCCGGCAGCCGACCTTGAAGCCATTTCCTTCTCACTGATGCGCCTCCAGATGCCACAGCATGGCAAGAAGATCCTTGTACGCGTTATCACTCCCCCAGTTCGAGAGATCACTACTGTCATTGCCGTTGTCGAAGACGAAGAAGAAACAGCTGTTTTCCTCGACCTTTTCCAGCAGCTCGAAGACAAGGTAAAGCCACATTGGGAGGTTGTGCTTCACACTTCAGTCGCTATCGTCAAGGATCCATTCTTCATAGAGTTGGCCGACTATCCTTGCGCCCTGAAAGTCGATCATCCAAGTGATATCATTGGGCTGCGCGATGAGGATGAAAGGATCCCACAGAAGTGGAGAGTCGCCCCCATGTATCGCGGCTTGCCTGACAGCCTGCTGCACAACCCCGACTCTTACCGGATGTATGGCAACAAATGCATGAGTGAGAAGCAATACGCAGCGGCGCTCCGCGTGTAAGTGATTACTGATACGGCCTCGTGAGGTGTAGGTCTCTGGCATCCTTTTAGCAACTCCTTCGCGATAGAGACAGCAGAGACTTTCGAACAGAAACGGGTGACCTACCTGAACCGCTGGCTAGCCAACCTTAAGCTCGATCCGCCAGCGAAAGCCTTGATCGACCCTACCGCTTTCGATTACGAGATCTCTGAACCGCATGAGAAGACCCTGTATCGTCAGGCTCAAGCTCACTATGCCCTTGGCAACTTCGCAGAATGTACGAGTCTAGGACCATTGAAATTGACCCAGCCTTTACATTATTTCCGTTGAGAACCTCGTCCTCTTTTGTGAAAGGTCATTCCAAGCATAGTAATTTAAGAAGCATCGGGTCCCACCAAAAAACGATGAACGCATCAAGTCTCCTTGTCGGATATGAATTGTGTTCAAGGTCCCAATCATGCGATAAAGAAGAATGACAGAAGAAAAGCCTAAAGAGCCTATCCCGTGACCCAAGACCTCCAATAATGATCTTGAGCCATAATTCTGAAGTTTCTTAAAGGCTCTTCGGATTCTAAATGTGTCCCGAATTGACTTTGTTCATGGAGCTCCCTCTGCTAAGAAGACATTTGGCTCCGGGAATACTCTGTTCCTTTATAGACAGCAATATTTGCGTAGAACTGTACATACGACCATACCTACCAGAAAATACGGGATCCCGTCCGCTCTCCCATAGTCAAGCTGGTAAGGGGCGGATTAGTAGTTGGGTCGGTGACGACCAGCGAATCCCCGCTGTTGTATGTTTTGCCTTTTTAGTCCTGGGCTCGAAGTCGGCCCATCTCTGTGCCTCGAAATAGCTATTTGTGATTGAAATTTTTTTGGAACCCATTCTCTACTACTCGACGCCGATATTCAGTCATTTGAAATGCTATAACGGACCCTTGGTTTATCACTGCCGAGTTCCATTGAAGTTTTCAATGGTGAATAACATAATTAGGAATCCGGGTATAAATTCAACCAAGTTTGGACTACAATCTTAAAATATAACATTATCCTCAAGCTATAATCTGCAAAAAGAACCTTTATCTAAAAAGAAATCTCAATAGCGCTACGTTAATTGATCATAACACTTTAAAGTCCAGCCTCTCCAGAAAAGTCACAATGCCACAACAAGGATACAACCCAAGTTGTGAGTTTTGCGCAGGGACAGGGTGGTATGACGTTGAAATAAAATGGCGCGCTTACGGAAACTGTGGGAATGTATGGGCACATTGCAATGACACCGGCCACACCACTTCGTGCGAAGACGAATATTGGGTCACATTTCGGCGTTTATGCCCGTGCCGTGCATGCCATGGGACCTTGGTGTGTTTGAACTGGTATACTCGCACTGAGCAGCGCCCGTGTAATTGTTGGGGAGTGTACTGAGATTGAACGCAAACTGGCGTTCTGATTGAAGCAGAATAAAGGGCGAACGATGTATATACCATAGCTAGGGCTCAAGCAGGTCTATAGGAGAGAACAGAGATATTACCCATAGGAGCCAAAGTGAATAGTAGGCTTGAGCAATAGATGTGCCACGTGTAAGTGATGGTTGAACAGCTAATCTTGTGAATGGACCAATCATATGCCGATCGGAGTATTGAAACCATGGGACGTGATCCCGAAGCTGGATTGCAAAAGCGTGGACTAGATGCCTTGGTAACTTCTTGGAATTCCTCCATGATCTTGAATTCATATTACACCCTCTCAGCCTCGACGACTCTTAACTCGATGCTTGACTTTCCCACGTTTTCTCCAGTTACATGATGCTGCACCTGGAAGATCCGGAACTTCCTCGCCGCAAGTCTTTCGTTGAACTGTTGAGAAGGAACTGTCAGTAAACTTATAGGCAAAGACCTTGTACGAAAATGACAAACCATAACATCAATTTCCTCAAGTGTACGGCCCTTGACCTCTGGCAGGAAGAAGTACACCCAAGCCGCACTGATCATGCACGAAGGGAACCAGATATACCCATATCTAGGGCCCCAGTTCAAGGCGCTCGGATTGATAAAGTACGGTGCTGTAAATGTAATAAGCCAAGCCCCGAAGAAGCCTGCTGCTGCTGCAAAGCCAAAAGTATAACTTCGAAGGCGTTGCGATGGGATTTCTCCAGCCACAAGCCATGAATATGGAGCAATCATTCCCTGGTTACCACTCGTCAGCCTCTTATCACTGTGGCACGGGGACTCGAGTTACTTACGTTATAGGCCACCATATACAGGCACGAAAGTGCGACAAGTACTTTGCCGGTCACGATTTCGCCAGGGTTTCTATCATATACAACCGCAATAATCAGTTGGAAAAATCCGGCTATGACCAGACCACCGAGTAGGAGAACGCGACGTCGACCATAGCGCACCACGATGAAGGCATTGATGATGGTGGCGGTCATGCCAGCCGTGCTGAGAACGTTGCTCATGGCAAACGGATCTTGGACTTGTGCCATGGCAAAGAAGTATGCTTTAAATGCTACCAAGTAATTGTTAAATAGAGAATAGGAGCAATTTCATTACGAGACTCACCGATGATAAACATGGAGCCCGATGCAGCTTGTAGAAGAACCGCACAGACCGAAATCGTAGTGCGTCTTCTGTCGATGGGATTCTTGAACATGTCCAGCATTCCCACGCCACTCGCCAGGGCATTTTCTGTATCGATGGCTTGTCGTATCTCGGCCAACTCACCGTCTATATCCGCCCCATCTGGTCTCAACCAGCTCAGGGACTTGAGACCATCCTCGTAGCGCCCTTGAAGGATGAGCCAGCGAGGAGACTCGGGAATGAACCAAAGAGCAAGGAATATGATGACAGGGACGATGTAGATCATTCCGAGAGGTATCAAGTATGCTGAGCGATCTGGGCGCTTGGCAGTTGTCCAGTCGATGATCGTTCCGATGAGCGTTCCCTGTTTGTCGATGGTTAGCCTACCATGTCTGGATCGATATTTTCAATACTGACAAAGGTTGTGCACAGATGGAATGCGGTCAAGAATAATCCTCTATACTTAGCCGGGCTCGTCTCCTGGATATAAAGTTGGGAAAAGGTCATGAAATAACCATTAGCCAGACCAATCAGCAATCGACCGAGATATAGCGGACCAATATCGGTCGTGGCCATCATGATGATGTTGGAAACGGCACAAAGAAAACAGGCCAGTCGAAGACACATCTTCCTGCCGAGTTTTGCGGCAACGAACCCAGCCAGACTGGAGCTGATGAAAGCGCCCAACGTCATCAGCGAAGAAATCAGTTGCTGTCTAATGGTTGAAATATTCCATCCGATCGCGGTCGTTGGGTCTTCGTAGCCATACACCTGGTAAGATGCAAGTCAGTAAGATTGCCTTGTAAGAAGCCAAAACGCCGCTTGTCTTGACATTCTTACCATCAAAAAGCCAGGCATGGCTTGCAGTCCGCCAATAAGTCCAAAGTCAAGTCCATATTGGAAAGGAGAGAGAACAATGATACCACAAGCCAAGAAACACCGCCAATGGGCACTTATTGTGTCTGGTGAGGAAGCCATTTCGAAGTGTGTATCGAAAGGTCTGAGACTTGGACTACATCTTTCCTTCGTTTCATATCAATATAACGCCTCTATAGCCACGACCAAGATGCTCGCAGCTATACTAGATTCGTTACAACTTGCCGATCCCTTACCAGCACAAGTATAGACGGGGTTTGATCCTTAACCGACGTGCGGGGTGCATAGGCGAGGCTACGCTAGGAGTAACATTTCCGGTGTCTTGGTTGTATTGCTTGGCATAGCCTAAAGTGCAAGACTGTTGGCTTACTCGCATTTTACCTATCTTATCCGAATGAATCATGAGGAAGTCTTGTGGTTACGAAATTGGGAAGTAACACGTTTCGCAACAAAGCAAACATGTGCCTTGGCTGGTCTGGACTTGCTGCCAAGTGACTCTTCCATACCATCTCCAGCTCTTTGCTGCACTTGTCTGCGACACGATTGATCTTCTACATGCATTGCCAGCTTGCTATTCGCCGATTGGTCGCTTGCCAAGCAGCCAGCATGTTGTTTGCTAACAACCTAATTGCCGACTTAATTGCCGTGGCCATTTCCGTTATTATTCCTGGTTGAGACTTTGGTCTGATCTTCCCCTCAATATGAGTTATCGGCGCTGATCTTGACCGGTTTATACTGACAAAGCAATGACATGACAACCATAACTGCGGGGTTATGTACGTCTTGCATGAGGTATCAAGAGCCAAGCTATTTTAATTCTTGGATAGCTGAAGGTAAATACTGCGGGATGATTCGTGGCTTGCAGCTCACTACATCACGAGAAACTTTCGATATAGCTCCGTTGTCGGCAATACGACAGATACTGCGGTTGACTTTACTCGGGTATTTCCTATTGGCTGCTCTTGTTAGTGAGGGAGCGAAGACACCCCACGTATGTTTATTACACGAGCATGACCAATTGACTTACTGGCTGTTGAAGGATGCTTGTCGCAGATCTAAACCGAAGTGTGCGGGGAAACAGCCCGAACGTACAAACCTCGGTTTGACCGAGCCAGGGTATCGTTATCCGGCTGGTGTAGATGAAAACTTAAGTGATTCATGTATTGCTTGTGATGCCTTAGATCTAGTCGCAGTACACAGGCCAGAAATGTCACTAAACAAGTCAGGTATCAAGGTCATCATCGTCGGTGCTGGCTTCGGCGGCCTGACAGCTGCTATTGAATGCCACAGATAAGGCCATGATGTCGAGATCTACGAGTCGTTTCCCGAACTCAAGGTTCTGGGGGATATCATCTCTTTCGGTGGTAATGCGGGCAGGATATTCCATCGATGGTCCGACGGAGAGATAGTAGCCAGACTACGTCCTCTTTGCATAAACATCCAGGACTATGGCTTCAGAATTCACAAGTGGGACACTGGTGAAGTCGTTTATCACCAGAAGCGACCACCGCCGAACCCTGAAGCTCCTGTCTTGAATGGGCATAGGGGCGAGTTGCATGAGATCATATTCAAGCATGCGCGCGACGAGCTTGGTATCCCAATTCATCTTGGTCAGCGAGTGTCCGAGTATTTCGAGACTGAATCGAATGCTGGTATAACGCTCAAAGGGGGAGAGAAGGTGTGTATGACCTTCTCGTTCATACGTCCATCCTGCTAAATTCGAAACAGATCGTTGGTGATGTCGTAATTGGTGCAGACGGAGTGAGGTCCAAGGCGAGAGAGCTCGTTCTGGGTTATGTCGACAAGCCCAAGAGTAGCGGATACGCTGTTTGGAGAGCATGGTTCGTCGCTTGAACCTCCGGTAGATACCAAGCCAGCTAACAGGAGGTTCAGGTTCTCGAACAAAGACATCATTCAAGATCCTTGTACCAAGGAATTCTGCGAAAATGGCGATACCTTCAACGGCTGGATCGGGCAAGACGTCCACTTCCTATTCTCAACGCTTAAGGGAGGAAAGGACTGCTGCTGGGTCCTGACACACAAGGATGAACATGACATAGATGAGTCATGGTCATTCCCTGGCAAGATCGAAGAAGTCCTGGAACTTCTCAAAGACTGGGATCCTACCACAAGAGCTATCGTCGAAAAGACACCTTCAGTCGTTGATTGGAAGCTAGTATATCGCGACCCACTGCCAACTTGGATCAGTCAAAGAGGGAGAATCGCATTGCTTGGAGATGCTGCTCATCCTTTCTTGCCCACTAGCGCCCAAGGTGCGACACAGGCCATGGAGGATGGCGTAACCATTGCAGTTTGTCTCAAGCGCGCTGGCAAAGGTAATGTGCCTGGAGCTTTGAAGGCTCACCAAAATCTGAGGTAAGAGCGCATAAAAGTATCTCGCCTCTTATGCTACGGTGACTGACCACGACTAGATATGATCGCGTCCGAGCAGTTCAGAAAACTGGAGAATCAACAAGAGATCTCTGGCATAAGACGGACTGGGACAAGGTCAAGAAGGATCCCAGCAGTATTGGGTTCCCAAGAGAGGATTGGATTCATGGATTCGATGCTGAGCAGTATGCTGAAGAGAACTTCAATACTGTTCTTGGGGAGGCCACTACCGTTGGTGGTCCGAGTAAGGGCGTTTTGCAGGAGATGCCTACAGTGACGGAGGTTACCGGCTAAGGATCCAGTGACGCCTGAGACTCTCTAAGCCGCTGCCTATTATGTAGTGAATAGTGGAGTGGTAGATGAATGGAGGAAGGCAATTCGCAGCCTGGTCGTCGGTTAGGCAAAGTGTTACGAGTTGGTGCAAGGTTGCGAGGAGAGTACCGTCATAACTATCGAGACGTTTTCGTAAGCGCGGAAGCTGAATGAGACTGTGAAATCTTCCTTGCAATGCTAGACTCGCCTAATATCTGACGCGGCCTTCTGGTAGTGGACGTCCGGTGGATGTTGTTACTTTGTTGATTGAAGGGTGGAAGGATAAAAGGTATGCCAAAGTGCCCGAGCAAAGGAAGATCAGCATAGTCTTCATGCGCGTCCAAACTTGTATAACAATAACATACAGGTTAATAACATCGAAGGATCTGCTGCTTTGTCCGGTACCCACTTAGTTGACCGGAGACACATTTTGAAAAATAAATTGAATGTAATTTGAGAGATGTTTTTGTTTTTTAGTGCCAAATCACAGCCTTCACCATCACTACATCAGGGACGAACATGACACTCGGCGCGATTTAGCTGACCGGGAGTCAAAGGATGCGAAGCTAAGTTTGTCTATTTAAGTAAATCCCGAAAGGATAGTCTAAATTAGAAACCCAAAAGATAGACTCACTACGGAAGAACATCTCCTCGATCTATCCATCAAACAATTCAGTTACCAATATCCGAACCAGTGGGCTCATCAATTCGGAATCGGGTGTAGTTATTCAGCGTACAAGTAATCCTATTATAAGCTGCAGACACCATTCATGCACGAGCAAACGCCGGGGAGAACACAGAGATCCAGATTGGCGAAACAGTCGGACTCAGTACTGCAGGGGACCTCGTCAACACAGACACCCTGCTGGCAAGATTGCCCTACGCCACATTGTGCGGCTATTGTGCAAGTTTGGACGCCAGGTGAATGAGAGCACAGTGCATCCGAACAGACGCAGAGGCCCAAGATGCACAGCGGGTCAACAGACAAAAGGCAATCGTTACTGTCGACGCAAGCATCTCTTGGTTGTGTGGTTGAAGCACCACAGAAACCGTTTCCAGAGCATGTCTCTCCATGAGTAGTACAGTCGGAGTTGTCGGAACACGGGGTACCCTGGTTATTGTCCGCGACACACGTGCCCGCATCACAGAAAGGATTGGCGCCGCCGTTTAGTGCTTGACAGTCCGCGTTGGTGGTGCATTCGAATACCTCGGCAGCCGCAGTAGTCGTTGTCGTCGCAGGGACGGTGGTGGAATCCTGAACCTCTTGGGTAGTTGTAGTGGTGATTGAGATCAGTGTCGTGGTTTCATCAGACAAAGTCCCGGTTGAGACGTCCTCCGAAATGGTGGTCAGCTCGGTTGTTGTAGCGGAAACGTCGGCTGTGGTTGACAGCGTGAGAGTGGTCGTTTCGCTGGTTGCGATGGAGGTCTCAGTCGAGGCCGAACCAACTGTGACCGTAGTCTCCGTCGTTGCGATAGTTGAGGGACGGCATGGTCCAGCGCTGACTCCGTTGACGGCAATGATTGCCAAAGCGGTTGTAAAGAAAGAAGCAGAAATCATAGTAAAGAGCGAATGACGTTGGTGGGGTAAATGAGTGATAGAGAGTGAGCAGGTTGAATGAGCTAGTCGCAGTATTTAATGCATGTTGTCGTTCCCCTTTTCATGGCTTGAGGTATTCTTTTTTATTAAATTGGTGGCGCTGTAAGCTTAAAACCGGTCCCTACCAGGATAGCTCATCTCTGAGTCTAGAACTTGGTTGCAAGCATCCTCGACGCACCTGAAAGCGCTAATGACAATAGCTTTGGACTATCT
This sequence comes from Fusarium camptoceras, assembly GCA_004367475.1. NCBI lineage: Eukaryota > Fungi > Ascomycota > Sordariomycetes > Hypocreales > Nectriaceae > Fusarium > Fusarium camptoceras. The sequence goes on from QGED01000007.1 coordinate 610,936, forward strand.
GCACCTAAGGTTGCAGATCCAGATCAGATCCAGCATTTGAAGTTTACAGATAGATACATGTTTAGATCGTACATTCCCATGCCAATAGTGGATCTGATGAATTGGAAGTCTTGTTACTGCTTATGGGCTACAATTTACAAGGTTTGCTGATTTGACATAATAACCCATTATTAAAGTTACGAGGTAAGCTCAGTTGTACTGCTTCATGGTTCATCGTCAAGACGCGAAAGGTAATGCTGTGGAGCTGCTTCAGCCTCTTCCAACACAACGCTTTGCTCATTGTCGAAGTCTCCACTCTTGCTTCTTTCCTGTTGTCCTCTTCAGAGCTTGTCGAGTGTCGAGATCATCGTGAATTGCAACAAACATGATCCCGGCTTGATGAAGCTGAGATACGAACAACTTGATCAGGCCGCGTGGCCTAATGGCTAAGGCGCTAGATTTCGGTTCACCGATATTCAATTCTCTAGAGATTTCAGGTTCGACTCCTGACGTGGTCGATTGACATACTTGATCATTTTACTTTTTGGCTGCTTCCCACTGGAGTATTAACACAAAGTCAACGTTGATATAGCCACAATCATTACCAATCCTATGCATCGATGTCATCATTCCCGCAAAGTGGGATACACCCTACTCATCTTTTCCCTAGGCACAAGGCATATGCGAATCATGGCAGACTCGAGAAGAAAGGCCCACCGTGGATGAAGAATTGCGAGGCTATAGGGCGTTTCGCAAAATCGCCAGATTACCATCCTCCCAAAAAGACCCTTAGTTTGCAGCTGCATAGAAGTCTCACTTTAACTAAGTTGAGCAGATATGGAGAAGGCTAAAAAGAAAACGGAAAAACCAAATGCGAATATACGAAGGGGCCGATTTTCGGATGGTAGGTTTTCTGGTTGAGCGGCTAGAACAATGAACTCGGTGGCGAAAGGGCGCGTGATGGAGCATTGATAAGAATTGGTCCAATTGCAGCATGTCAAAACTATTGTAGTGGAGCAACTATGGCTAAATAGGCAATTTTTGCCGTCTTATTCCAATTTTGTTGTCGAAAAATGGAGTGAATCAGTCATTCGGACAATAAATAGGATGAGAACTCTGCGAGAAATATGAATAGTTTCAATGCCCCTATGATTCCGATGATCTGAAGGTTGAATTTCCAATAAGCTGTTCGAGAAGTTAAGGTTTCCCTCAGTAAAGTCACGCATCTGGACATCGATAAACCGCGATCATATCATGGCTCACCTACCACTTACCCTACGCATTGCCATGTTCAATGCCGATACACCGGTACCCAACGTTTTAGCCGAACGGGCACCATCCTACGGTCACATCTTCCACGACCTTCTTGTCAGCTCGGCTTCTCGCGTCGCACCCGGATTAACAATCGAATCCGAGTACTTTGATGTTCATCACAATCTGTATCCTGAATCAGTTGTCGATTTCGACGCCATAGTCATCTCTGGATCCGGCGCAAGCTCTTACGAAGACAAAGAATGGATCAAACAGCTAGACGCCTACGTCTCCCGAGTCCATACTGAGCACCCACATATTAAACTCTTTGGAAGCTGTTTTGGTCATCAGATCATTTGTCAAAGCTTACTCCGTGACTCTGGTATCTACGTCGAAAAGGATCCCAAGGGGATGGAAGCAGGAGTTCATGCTATTCAATTGGAGGCAGACTTCCTCAAAGCACTCGGGGGTTCCCATGATACACCTGAGCTAGACGGACCTCCCACGCCAATGTCTGGAGATTTGCTCCCGTCCATTCAAACGACGGATAACACAAAACTGCGGCTACAATTCATCCACGGCGATCATGTCAAGATCCCTGAGGACAAGACGTTACCTACAAACTGGCTATCCATGGGTCGAACCGAGCACTGTGCATTCCAGGGCGCCTATCAACCGAATCATGTGCTCACATTCCAAGGACATTTCGAGTTTGATAGCTTCATCAACACAGAGACTTGCAAGGCTTTTGGTAAAGCTTGGAATTGGGATCCGGAATTGATCTCGAGCTCAATCAAGGCCATGGAGAAGGATGATGATTCGGAGGCTGCGGCTGATATGGTGATGCGATTCTTGCTTGAGGGCCGTGATTCTGTGTTGGGAAATGGAGGCTTGGTGAGTCCTCCGCTGGAGGATTAGATAGATGTATGTACGTCAGGTTGTCCATAGATACCAATGAACCTTATGAATCTATATGTTGAATTGTCATCCACCCCACTGAGGCGTGCTCTCCATTCCAAATCGAGTAACTTTGTCAGCAGGCGTTGACTACTGCCAAATTAGGCGAGCGAACTGAGAGCCCGCTCTTACATAGACCAGTGATATGTTTCAATGACGAAGAAGTTGCAAAGTGTAAACATCTGTCTATCATAACGCCACAGATCATCGCCGTGGGATCATCTACCGGATTCTGCAGAACAAGAAATCTTGAAATACCCCGCCTTGGAAGTATAAAGACCAACGCTGAGAACTTAATTCCGAATCTACTCCCGACGTTAACATCTACCGTATTGCAATCAACTACATACACCTCTAACCATGGATTTCAAGCTGTTCTCGGGCACTCCACAGCAATCTCCCCTGCCAGCGAACCCGTCGTCAGAGCCATTTGAGCTCCATGCCGTGCCGGGCCCGGATATCTGGCGAACACCTGCTTGCGCTGGAGGCCGAGATGATTTCAACGGACCTATTTACGCGACTCCCCTGTCTCTCATTTCATTCAAAAGTGCCAAGGTCTCTGTGTCAGCAGACTTTGTAGCCTCTTACTCACAAGGGGGCCTTATCCTTTTCCTTCCTGATCCCGATCCAACGCCAGATGCTGCTGGAAACATTCGCTTATCATCATCACCAGGAATATGGATCAAAGCCGGAATCGAGCACGTGGAAAACGAACTATTTGCCTCTGTCGCTGCTGGGAAGCCCTACTCGGACTGGAGTTTGACGAAATTGGGTGAAAGTACCGCCACTTTTGAGATGGAAAAGATAAATGGTTCTCTTTGGATCTATGTTACGGGGTCTGACGGACGACGCATGTTATTGAGAAAATTGACTTGGATCTTTGATATGGAGCCACAGAGCAAAATTTGGGTTGGTGCAGCTGCTTGTATGCCTAAAGGCGATGGAACGACAGATGGCGGCTCGTTATCAGTCAGCTTCCGAGACTTCTCTATAAAAACTGAATAGCCGGGATGGGCCGAGGTTTTCTGATAAAGAAAGTGTTCAATCTACAAGAGGGCAACTAAGGCACATATAGACAGTGCATTGTCCTCATCTCTTTATCCCCCGATTGGGACGCTAGCAGGGATTGTAACTACATATCAACTCAGTGGTGTTATGACTAGAGACGGACAAGAAGACCTAGCTGTTTTCATATTGATACACTACCGAAGACTGAGATTCGGTGATACAGCTATAGTTTCCCATTGACGTTTGAGACACATTCAAAGCCATTATGAGGAGACAGTTGCCGTCTTTCACCCCACCTGACCCGGATGAATTCAGCTCGCTCCTCAAGGTCCAACATAGTCCGAGGAAGTACGGAGTACTCGAAGCCTACATCTTCTAATAGCCCGCAGAAATCTCGAAACATCTGCATCCATTCCTGTTCACTGTTGGGCATCAGCCGCACCCCATCGTCCAAAAGCCAAGGAGTGCCCGCTTCGCAAACCACGATCAAAGAGTTTGCCATTCTCGCTTTGACCTCTCTCCAAGCAGGCTCCAGTTGAAGGTCAGTTACCGCGTCGGCAGAAACATATCTTTTGGTATATACCAACGGGTCAAAACCGGATCGATCGGAAATGAACCATTGGGAGCTTCGCAGAGCTTCTTCCTCCGCAGAAGCTTGGGCTTCAAGAATGAGTTTTTGGAGGGCGAGGCATTTGCTAGTGGACGAAGTGATATCTTTGGCCGAGAAATTGTGTTTGGTGAGAACGGACCTGGCGACCTCAGAGATAATATCGGGATTTCCAACTGATGAATCAGTCGGCCAGCTCTCTAGATTGCTTTGCAGTTTGTTCACTAGGGTCGTTTTCCCAGTAGACTGTGGTCCAATAACGTAAATGTTTGGAATACCAGTTTCTAAAGGCATGTTGATTGCTCTAGAAGGTTGTGAAATAACAGTTTGATCCGAATTCCCGGGTGGAAGTGAGGGGTTAGCAGCGCGTAAGCATATTTGTGTTATACAAATACTGGCACCCGTTGGTTCAGTTACTGACCTAAAATAACTTAGGCACTTTATGGACATTTAGACCAGCACTTAGGCTTTCTTATTTTGGCTCCCTGAGCCTTAGGGAACAATGACGCGTCGAGTGATATAATAGTAAAGTTCAATCGTGATAAGCCGTTCAAGCCTCAAGCCTCACTCAGCCAACTCATCATCTTTCCCCTCAATTAATTTGGGCTAAGAGAAAGCGAAAAGTCAAAATGGCGACCCAAGGCGACGCTAAGAATTTTCAAAGCTTCTATAATGTCTTGTTACCGACACTGCAGCTCGACGATGATGCTTGGGATTTCCACGTTCCCTGGCTCTCACCTTGAAGCAGGTGGGAGCAAAGCGGCTTCGTCAAAGCCATCAGTCTCCACTCAGACCTGAGAGAACTACGCCATTCCATGACTCTAAGCCTCCAATCCAGCACGCCAAATCGCGCCACAGCAAATGTTCCCTTAGATTACTTGGCCGCCTTCTCTCTCGAAGACTTCCGCCCACTAGTCCGAGGTCCGGCAGCTGAACAAGGGCCAGCTCCGGATCTACAGCCTCGCACCGGCCAAGAAATCTCAGATTACAATATCCGATGCTTGAGAGCTGGAATCAGTTTGAACGGCGTGCACTATAACTTCTACGGGCATAGTAACAGTCAGCTGAAGTCGAGATCATGTTTTCTCATGGCAGCCTCGAAACAGGACATTTCGAAAAAGGTTGAGGCCCTGGGTGACTTCACCAAAATAAAAACGGTGGGCAAGAAGGCCAAGCGTATCAGCCTACTATTCTCGTCAGCAGAAACTGTTATGGCCATCAACCCTGATCAATGTGAAGATATTCGCGACGTTGAATCACCCGGCTATGTTTTTCCTGTCGGCTGCGGGCTCATTGCGCCAAAGCTTGCCCAAGAGCTGGCACGGCGGAGCCAGATACTTTTCGGGACAGCAGATACACACCATCTGTTTTCCAAATCCGATACCGCGGTTGCAAAGGCGTCGTCACAGTGGATCCTCGTATGGCAAAGCAGAAAGCCTGGTTGAAGCTTCGCAAGTCCATGAAGAAGTTCAACGGTGGCGATGATTATTCCTTCGCTGTTGTTGAGTACTCCAAGGTAGCAACATGTTGCCTGCTGCTTGTCCATATCCTGTATTCACATCACTGACATGACTGCAGCCCTTTTCTTACGGACATCTCATTGACGAGACGATCATCCTTCTTCGCGCCCTAGGTATCTTCCAAGTGACACTTCTTTCTAAGCAGCGTGACCACTTCCAATTGTTAGGCAACGCCCAAACCGACTTTCGCGATGCATTCCGCTTCTTAAGCTATATCAACCAACCTGCACTCGCCGAACGTGTGCTCCTAGATGATGAAGGCGAGAAGATAAAACCACAGATCAAACTTCTCATCAATGCTGAACAAGAGATGAATAGCCAAAAGTCACGACTTCTTTTTTGGGGTGTGTGATGCTTAGGATGCCCTGAAGGAAGGTGAGTGTGCGGTAAAGGTCGCCCTCAAAGAGAATGGGAGGCCATTTGCTCTAAAGAATACTGAGGTTGCTGTCATCAGAAATCTGTGTCTTCATCCCGGAGATTGGCAGAAGCTCAGGGTCGTTGAGCGTCCGGAGCTAGCACACCTAGTGGACTGCATTGTCTTCTCAACTCATGGGATGCGACCGGCTGCGGATTGTATGTCGGTTGGTGATCTCGACGGTGACAAATGTAAGTGATAACTCATTACTATTCTCAAGACAATGGTTTACTGACGCGACCGAGTCTTTGTTTGTTGGGACAAAGATCTGATACCATCGACCATCTCAACTCCAACTTTATATCCAGCAGGCAAAGAGCCTGTTCGTTTCGACGCGATTACCGATGACGACCGTCTCGTGTATTTTGCCAAGTACATCAATTCGTCTCACGGTCGGGACAAGATGATGAAGAATATAGAAATACACGGAATCGGGGAGACAGAAGACGGAAACAGAAAGTGATGATCGACAGTGGCAAGCAAGCCGAGGTTAACGCGAGTATCGCTCTTGGCAAATTCAGCAGGAACCTCCAAACACACATCGGAGGAGTAAGAAATTCACCAGTCACCGCTGCAGTAAGTTCAACAAACAGAAGTCCCTGAGAATATCGTGACATTGACTGCATGTAGGAAATCCATATCATCAGCAATCGGGATGTTGCATCCATACAGAATCTCGATCTCTGGCTTGAGCAGGTTGATACTACAGAGACGCTGCCGCTTTTTTCACAGGAACCAAGCGAATACACCATACCTACTCGCAGTGATGTTACTTCTCCCTCAGACCCATCGTGGCTAATCGAAGTTTTCACTCATGAGAATTTGGAGCTACTCAAACGCTTAGAGTCGGTAGATCAATGCCAATTCTTTTCAGGTACGTAAGGTTGCAGACGATCTGCGAGGATACACATGTGATGCCATGGCCGGACAAGAGATCTATTCCAACCGCAAGGCACTGGAGAAGGCGACTCAGCTGATTTGGAATAGTGATGCAATATTCACTACGTGCATCGGAGCAGGGATGGGACTGCTGCGCTCAGAGAAATTTGACACGGTCATCGTTGATGAGGCATCTCAGCAAACAGAACCAACGTCTCTAGTGCCCCTTGTCAAAGGTTGCTCGAGAGCAATACTGGTCGGCGACCACGTGCAACTCCGGCCTACCGTCAACTCAACAGCCCCTGCACTAGATTTCGATGTCTCTTTGTTGGAGAGGCTTTACACCAATACTAAACTGAATGATGGTCAAGGCGTGACCACACTCATGCTTGATACGCAGTATCGTATGCATCCCCAACTGTGCAAATTTCCTTCCAAGTAATTCCACGACGAGAACCTGAAGTCCGGAATCAGTATGTCAGATACACTCGACAGGCGGACGCTCTAAACCGCATGCACCCTGGCATATCACAGAAAATCGAAGTTTGCAGCATAGACGAATTCCAGGGTCGAGAGGTATTGACAGAAGAGAGGTTGGAAGTGCCTGTCTCAGCGTAGAGTGGCAAAATAAAGCAGCCTAAATTAGGTAGCATAAAAGTGACCAAATTATGTTCTGTCTTATGATGCCCGTCATCGATTGTCATGACACCTTTGGCTATGAACAAAGGAGGTCAAATAAGATCATATTTTGTAATTCAAAGCACACTTTATTCTTCAAACTAAGTGTTGTGTAACCCAGTTCCTCAAGGCCAATTTACCTGCTACCCTGCCATTGCCTCGATGCATTGCCTGCGGATATGACGTTTCCATGACAAGAAAACTACCAACTTCGCTTATGACGTCCACCAAAACCCATGGCATACCGCGTCTTCCAGATAACTCTTTGTAACCCCTTGTGTCACTGTAAGATGGGTCAATATCTATATCCTACCAACGAGTGAATATCATACCTCTCATTGTCTAGTCGACATCAAGTATCGCACGCTGTTCCGCAATAACCGCAGCATCGTCCGGGGATGACCCAAACTTCTTTTCCAGCCAGAGCACAAGTAGGGCACCTTGTTCCTGGTGTTTTATTGACAGTGGGGTTGATGGTCGGCTGTATCATCGCTGCGATTGTTAAAGAAGAGTGTTATCTGTGTTTGAGAAGGCAATGGAATTATGAAACTCATGACCGTACTTGATAGCCATTTTATAGACAGCTGGCCATGTACATTCTCAAATGTTCTGAGGCCCTTTTCTCAGTGTGTCGCATGCATACTTTCCGATGTGGCTTGGATATGCAAGGTGAGATTGTATCTAGATCGTCTGCAGCCACCAACAGCCAACAGCAAACATTGATCGAAGCCATGTCTCTCAGCCGCAAAGTGATTGACCTGTGGAGCTTACTGAGTACTGACCAATTCAGTAGGCTGTCAATCTCGGAGTTTGACTACTTGTCTCGGTAGGGACCTGAGAAAGCTTGTAATCAGATGGTATGTTGGATGCTTCTTGCCTGGGGATAGGTATCTAGCAAGAGCTTAAATCCTCCCGAATCTCCATAGCTCAGTCAAGAATTTATATCGAGACGAACATGCTTAGAGCACGGCGTCAGGGTCTGTTGTTGTGTGGGACGGGAATATACAGATCCCACCTACCTGGTTCTGCCACTCCAATCGTCCCTGCAACAGCCGGGCATGTCACCCGGGATTTAGTGTCCGCTGTCTACGGTACAAACAGCAAACGAGCCACTAGCAACCTTAGTAAGTCAAACGATTCGTCTGCGATCCGATGGGCTTGTAATTCCACCGACAGTCTCTCATCAATCAAAATGCCGATCACCAATGCTTTTTCTTATTCCGCTTCTGGTGTTTCTTCCCTTGCGTAAGTGTCCGATAATCATCGGGGCTGTTGGCTGTGCTGGATCTGAGACACCAATGTGACAAGTTGCTTGTCTCAGCCTGTTTGTTGGCCGATTCGGCCTGCGGGTGGTCGTTTTACACCAATGATCGTCTGTACATCCAATGTGCCAAGTCTATGACCTCAATACCTTGAGAAAGGTCATTGGACTGATTGCTTTGCTGGTAAGGCAGTGAGCGTTGACAACACGGTGTCCGCTCCGATTTAGAAGCAGTACTGTAGCTGCTAAACTATAACTGATAGGTATAAAGACATTGACTTGCAGCTCACTTGATGCTATCTGTCTCAGTATCTAAAACATAAGTTTCCATGAACAAATCGCTTTCGGAGTAGTAAAAGCAAATAAAGATGCAACCCCCAGCATACGAAGGCAGACAGACTACTGAAAGCCACAAAAGCAGACAAGCCATGTTACAGGCAGTCATCCATTAGATAAACCTGTCAATCTCCATCGTGTTTCGGAGAAAAGATCCCACACGAAACTTGTTTCCTCAACGGTACGTACAATTGCTCAAGCCATTATGCAAGTACTCGAAATAGCTTGGCGATTAGGGGATTTCCCTGCTTACTCCTAGCTCTCATCGGCTGGCTATTAAGATCGTCGAACGAAATCCGCCCTCGCTTATCTATTTTCGGTGTTTCACGTATCCCATCCTATGGGCACAGGCAAGGTAAGTCAGACTACCCAAGGGCTACTGCAGTTGTTGAAACATATACGGGAGCTTGTAGCCGTTGATCAGGGTTACAGACTAGACGCTGAAGATGATGCATCAAAGGAAGAATGAGAAAAGAGACAGCAAGTGGGTGTGCCTCTGGAAAAATAAAGACACACAAGGGAGGCTACAGGTGCTCATCGTCTTCTGGTAAGCCCGGTGAATATGGTCTATGTGCGTAAAGCCTCAAGGCGGCTGATATCTAATTCGTGGAAAGATCCGAAGGGGGGTGCATGCATCACAACCAAGGGATGCGGGATGCTTTTTGTTGCCGTAGGGCAGAACAACAGGGTTATCCAACACTGCGTTGTTCTATCATACACAAGCTGATATGAGCCTTTTAGATGGCCTTAAATAATTTAAATAAACATCCAAACTGGGAATGCGATGAAGGTAGAGCAAACCATCGACATGGGTGGCCAAGTGGGACAACGGCCCCTTGACGCTTGGGAAAATGACGTTCAAGGTTTTCATTAACAAAATTGCACTTCTGAAGCATCATGGCTCCAAAAATTTTACAGGATATCTAAAGGATAAGCGAGCCAAACGACATGTTGGTTGAGCATGTGATGAAGAGTCACGAAGCTTGGAAAGGGCTTGAAACCTCCCTGTTATATGGGGCGGAACGTGATTGAACATGCAAGGGATGATGTGCAAGACATCGGCGCTCTCAAATTAAATTCTTGGAAGTACTATAGACCTGCACGAAGGAGGTCAAACTGACGAAAATGGGCATTGCTTGGCCTTTTTTTTTTTTTTTTTCTCTTCTTTTTTCTTTTTTTTTTATCTGATCGGTCTCTCTGTGTTAGTCGATTTCATTGATATTAGTCCCGGGCAATATTCTTCGTTACGCCCGGAGATTTTGCAGGCGGCCGGGGGGGTCGGACAACCCTCCAGCGCTAGAACGCACCGGCCTATAGAAGACCATCAACTGTAATTACACGGGACCCTTCGCCAAACCTTTCTTTAGCCACAACAGGTTCAAGAAAAGATTCGGTGCTGAGCGTTTCGAAGGTAAACTATGCGCGCGTCTGTGATGCGACCATCAGGACACTAGACTAGCAGAGTAGGATAACAACGTTGGCATAGAACGCTGCTCATACCACGAGACAGACTTTGGGCACCACAGCTTCATCGTCGAGAGTCGTGCGTCGCGTGGAAGCGAGGTTATTGCAAGTGCAAACATAAAGCGCAGAAAGAAACAAAAATAGCATCACACACAAAGAACTTTATACGGCTGTAATTTTGACAAAACAGTGGCTGACTTGCCATCATTGTGCTGTTTTGCCTGTACACCTTGAGCGTTCGGCCACCATAGAGTGTGAGGAGTCCATTGAACTCCGAGGTGGGAATGCATGGAGTGGAATACTGACTATGGCGGCAAAGTTGTTTGCAATGGCTTTGGGTCGCTTATTCGAGGGAAATGATGGAGAAGCAGTATCATTAAGAGGGATAACAACTCTTCGGCAAAGTTTCCAGGTCACACAAGTAGAGTGGCTATGAGGCTCGGTCTACATCCCGGTAATGACAGCGACCTAGTCAAACATAGAAATGCATGGTCGTAACTATCACAAAGGATCAGTCACAAGGCTTCCTTACCATGATAGCCAACGCGACATGTGAACCATATGCCAGCCCGTCCCGACCACGAGACTTGTGCCAGGACCGAGAGCCCAGCGTTCAGCATATGCTTGGTGGGAACGGCACGAGGATATACAAAACGCTGCGGCAAAATATCGCTCTTGAGTAGCTGTTGGGGATCGGTCTTGCGGAGTTGATAATCGTCGGTGTCACAGTATTCCAATCGTGAAACTATTGGATCGCATTGTTTCGCGTGCCCAATTGCCAGCGACGGCTCAAAGCGCCCTACCAACAAGGCGTCGAAGAAAAGGAAGCGTAACTACGATGTTGATCAGGCTTATCACCTCCCGAAAGACCGGGTCGACAGTGGCTCTGTTCAGCATCGCTTCTTGTTTTGTGGGCGAGGGCAAAACTCGCTTGGGAGCGTAGAGCCGTCGAGCGGCGTTGGTACGGAGGACAATGCATTCGGAGTGGTCGATCGAGGGTCTTTGCCTGCGTCGCATTGGTGGGAGGGGGGAAAAGGTACAGAGACTTCGGTAGCAATATGTATTGGCCTAAGAAGGGTGTAGCTACCAGTCAGCGAACTCATCAATGGGTAGGATTACCACTTGCCAGAACCATTGCGCTGAACACCAGCGGCCCATGATTCCTAGGAGAACAAGTCTCTCTACCATCATCACGATTTTAGTGTTATGCTCATTAGATAGCAAGAGAATGCAACGAGCCCCTGCTGAGAAGATGATGGGAGTTGTTTGACCAAGAATTGAAGGCCGTGGAGCATTGTCGCGACACCAGTCTGGGGCCCCCGCGTTGAGACGTTTCTGCCATGTATGACCGCCCCGAGTCTGGCATGCTTTAGATACTCGACATGAGTTTCTACTCCGGAGCAAGACTCAGCAGTCGCTCGGAAAGAAATGTAATCTTTACCTTTTGTTATCTTTTGGCCAATTTGGCTCAAGTGTCTCAGCCTGTTTTCTTGGATAGCATGTTCTGCGATGCTGGGTGGATGCTAACACCGTTCTGCGCGAAGAATTAGGCAGTCTTCCACAGGTCTTGTTACAGCGGCTTGGACTCAGCCGCTTTGGAACAGGGCTCCTGGTCCTGCAGTCTTAATCACAAACTCTCATGTTTTTATGCCTTAATTATTAAAGCGGTCATGTTCTTTTCCTCTAATGTTCTGAGAGATGCCGTTACTTGAGCTCCGTCGCCGTTCACTCATATGTCTGGCCTTGGACACGGATGGGTATCATTCTCCGTGAGTTTTAGCGGATCAAGCGCTGCAAAGTTCGCTGGAACTCAACGACCTTCATTAGGTTTGATAACATTTTAATGACCTCCCCAGCAACTCAGTCTCTCTTAATCCTTTTCTGGATTTCCTGGCAAAAGATTTGTACTTTGTAATTGTTGAAAATTCTCTGGAGATGAGACAGCGATGACAGTGTAAGACATACCAAGTGCAGGCAACCCTCCTGTCTACAAGCGTCAGCTAGCTACTTAAACGCCTTGGGGCTTATCGCTTTTTCTCAAAAACAAAAACAAAAAGCATGTTCAGATATCTCATTGGTAAATCATCTTAGGTTCGGGATGCGCATGTTCTCTACCGGTGGGTGTGTGCCGTGTCTTGCAAATCAACATCGCACATATCTTAGTGAACATGAGACCCTTGGGAACACAAATTACGGCGGCAGTTGCGATGACATGGACTTGTTCCGATCTCTTTTGTACGCTAAATTGTCCTTCTTAATTTGTAGAACCCAGATAGCTCACGTCAACACGATTCGACCGCAATGTTCTTATCTGGCTCTCCGAGAATCATTTCAAGAAAATCAGTTCTCATACTTCCTTAGCACTTCCTCTACGCACCTCTTACTTCTGTACACCATCTCTCACTCTCTCGTACTCGCGCCCTGACTTTCGATAGAAGACAGCGCGCTTCACTTCGCTCCAATTTTCAGTATATCTCACGAGATCGATCAAGGTTTTCCCAGTAACCCGAGACCTACCATTCAACTGTCCCACGCATACGAGGGACTCATTTTCACCTTCAGCATTGCAACTAGTGCCCAACAGTGCTATTTCACCCCTCTGGTCAGCCCCATAAAGTGAACAAACAATTCTCTACCTTCTGGTTCTCTCATGCAGCTTCACAGCTCTTCTTTGTCCTTAACACTCAGCTCGGTAGATCCAGGTTCTTTCCACAGCCAAAAGGACCAAGAAGCCTAAAATCGTATCAAAAACAACGCGGTACTCACTTATACTGTCCTTCAACATATCTGCCTACAACTCTTGCCTACGAACAAATTCGAGCGGCTTTTCGATGACATGAAGCCGGGACTCAAGAATCCAGAGAACTGGCCCACGACAGTACACGGGTTGAAATCATTTGGTCACTTATGTCAGTTTAGACCAGGACTTAGGCTACCTTATCATGGTAGTCTAAGCCTTAGAGGACAATTCTTCTGTTGCCAACCGACAGGGGTTCCGAAGCCCACAGAAGGTCAATCCTTTTGCTTGGTCTTCCTTGGTGAGTTCGACTCCTTGAAGGATCCGTTTCCCGTTTTCATTAGACCCCGAAAACTAGTTTCTGTAGTTGCCTCTTCCTCCCTCGGATTCGAGGAATCTGATCTCACTCCACGATCTAGCATTATGAAGACTTACAAGTTTAAAATGGCTTTTCGGTGACAAGGAGCTACTTGGGTTGTGCAGCCATCTGAGTCGCCATACTCCAGCTGCGCATCTCTATGGAATGAATCCTTACCTGTCAACAACCCAAGCGCGTTTGCTCTGGGCAATGGTGCAAGGCTCAACTCGAAGCCTGCCGGGTTAGACAGGCTGATAACACTGTGAAAACAAGCTGGAAGCACAGCTACCTGCCCCCCCTTGACTGGATTCGTTTTGTTCTATCAGAGTAAGTGAAGAACTTTCGGATCATCCACATCTTCTGATTCAGATTACCGACCACATCCGTCCTTGGCCTATCAAGCCCGAACCAATAACATCCGAACTAACCGTCCAACTAAGAAGACCACGAAGCCATACAAGTTCGATGTGGCTTCGATGAGACGTTGGTTAACGAGGCTTTTAAACATGCAGACGCTGTTACTCGCCGTTCTTCCTTAACCGACATCGTTTTCCTGGCCCTGAGGTTTCGGTAAATCTCGCTTGCACAACAAGACGGAGTCGTCTCCATGTTCCATATTCCGCGGATAACTCTGAAGAACTGTACTGTGTTTTTGAGATAACAGATCATCAAAGGCGTATCCAGCAAACCAGCACACTGAAGACCACTGACCGAGAGCCTTGTGGTACAGGTCAAGGAGGCACAACCGATTTTGTATTCTCGTCGGTAGAGCTAGTCTGACTTCAATGGGTTACCCTTGGTGTGAGTCTGTAATCGCCCTGCGACCCCGCCGATGACCGAACCGTGTGGGTTTTCCATGGCATGACGCCGGCCGGAGCCCAGCTCTTGTTGATGGCACTGGCTACCTTCATTGGTCATTGGCTGAATCGAAAAACCAGCCGCGACAAGAATCTGATGGTCACCCATTGCCGCGGTACTCTGTGTTGTTTGGATGGGACTGTTACCCAGACGTCAAGATGTCAAAATAATTGGCCATCAAGGGCATGAGAGACTAAAGTCACATTATGCCGGTTTGGCCTATGCTTAGGCTACTGCATTCTGGTGCCCGAAGTTCTAGAGTCCGTAGAGCTCATGACGAGTATATGAGGGATCGTTCGAGCATGTAACACGAGACCATCACTGACCAGGACGCGAACCTGCACCAAGACTTCCTCAACAGCATGACTCTTGAGACCTCATGCCATCTGGAACCGAGCGAAATTTTTAATTTGGGGGCCCAGGAACTTGAGCAACAGAAACCGACCGTGGGATTGGTCCAATAGACACCATTCGTCCAACCTTTCGAATCTCCAAGACAGCGCCCAGGTGAAGGCTGACGGAGTTGAGTGGTCAGTTCATCTCGCACAAGAAGGCAACGGCATCGTTCCTGACCTGACTCAGACAGACTACACGAAGTCCTCGCCAACATCACGCATCTTGAGGCACTCGTGTCTATCCGGATTCATCGCGAGTGTCTTAAGCATTCACTTGTTGGTAGAGTCACTACTTGACTGGCATGCTTCTCCGGAGGTAGTTTTGACTGGATGTACTGCAGTTGGTCGACGCTCACTGTGTTCAATGGATCCCTGTGCAGTCGACGACGAAATATACCACAACTACTCACGCATGTGGTGCGCTTGTGTCTGCCCTCGCGAGAATGGCCAGATTTTATCCGGCACCGACACACATGGTTTGAGGTCGTGTTGTTGGTGCCAGGGGGTTGGGTGGTTCTCCGATCACTTAATTCGTTGGTTGACCCTCCAACATTGCTGAACAGCGTCGTGAAGCAGTATAGGATGAGGCTCGTTAAGCCCCCGCACCACAGGGGAGATGTACCGTCATCACGTGGCCCGCGACGCAGATTGTGAGGTCCTCGACTCTCAGTCCATCGGGATAAAGTTTCCATCAGAAATTACACTTTTGAAGCAGACTCACAGTCGAGAAGTATATGTGGCCCTGTCAGTTCTTTAGCTGGCCAATCAACACTGGGTCATCTCCCCAGATGCTCCCTTCCTATGGCACAGCAAGCAGCTCGTACACAACTCCAAACGATTCTCAGAGACATCAATCAGTATCGAATGACGTAATCTAACTACAGCAAGATCTACCAAGATGGCCGGTCCGTCGCCTTGTCGGCCATGAAGAGCCCGATACCAGGCGCATGGCCGCTGCCGTAGGTTTCGACAGATTGCAACAGATGGCGACAGATGTTCAGGCCAAGGCCCAGTGCCAAATTGATGGGTGCATTGGTCCTGCATGGAAACAATGGAAATCCTCCGCGGAGGTATATTCCACCAAGTCTGATATCTATCTCGGGATTTGCTAACATATATCCCTAGTCCATGAGCACTCACATAGCCTCCATGTGGTGAATTCGTTTCACCGTCGGCCTGGGGCGCTCTTATTCCATTGAAGATATCTGAGGAACTGAGAAAGCACTTGCGAACTTTGCATCTTATTTGCCGCATCGATTTGTAGAGGCTTACAATGTTAAACAACAACATGAAGCGTTTGACATAACCGTTACTTTGGGTCGACTACCATAGTCGGTTATTCCTCAAACGAAAATTTGCGCCAAAGGCCACCCTAGCTCGCCGGGGTTTGCACCAACTTGCGGATAATTTAAAGGAGATCAACGACCTGCACCTGAAATGGAATCACAATCCTCGAAAATTGGATGTCATTGATTCCGATAATATCTCTTGGATCATGAAAGTGGCTCTGGTCTGGTTCATAGTGTTCTGATGAAGCCAGGCGCTTGAACAAAATTCTTGGTGATGATTCTGGTACCAAAACAAGGCGAGGTGAAATGCTCAGCGACAGGACTAGATAGCACACTCGGGATAATGACAGTCAAGGTTGTCATCAACAAAGTTACACTTTTGAAGCATCATGACTCCAATGGGACTTGCAGCGATCACCTCTTTGTGTTCCATCTTAAGCAGACCCTTCCACATGCCCTCGTGCGAAAAACACGCGCTACTAGGTAGTAGAGAACTTAATCAAGGATTATCTTCATCTTGTCTATCACTTACGTACTATGGTAGCATGAGCTAGAGTAAATCCACAGCCTTAACTGTTGTTGGTCAATGATGCATCCGCTTAACCTTAGCGAAATACTCCCAGCCACCAAATTTTACAGTGAGGCACGCGTCTGAGGTTCTGCCACTTTGTCCCTCTCACCGCCTAATATTTCTCTATAAAGATGACTTTCAGCCCGCCTAAGCTTCGCTTTCTCTTTTCCTTTTCTCCTTAGCTCTCTTTGCCTTTTGGCTTAGATCAAGTGTAGTATCTGTTCTTTTCAGTTTAATCTCTGAAAGGTCTCTAAGGAGACCAACATTGATTATTCCTATTTTTGGATTTTGGACGATTTCCTCTGTGCTTGCACATGATTTCGTCCACTGTGTCCCTAGTATTACACTGCCTCTAGGTGACGCGAACGCGCATTTGTTTGAGCTCATTCTTTTCATTACTGACTTGGGCTTGCCTGGGTTGTGAGGAAGAGACCTGTAGAATGTGACTGCTGCGTCAATAATTGGCAGCAGCTTATGCGGATTGAATGTTGTGGCTCCCTATCGCGCTTCCTTGTTGTGTTGTAGGCCTGCCGCGTTAAGAGCTGAAATTAGAAGTGTAGTATCGCGACACGGCTTGTTCACGTAGCTCTAGAACTTCAGGCCGGATATCAAGTCACCAGATATGAATAGAGTTCGCCAAGTTCTTTTCAACACCCACGTGTTGGTGGAAAATGTCAGGATATTTGCTTGATACCACCGTGACATTGAGAAAATGCTGCGCCTGCCGGATCTCAGTGATCATAGCCAGCCGCAAACTCTAAAGGAACGGCCTGCTCCGGCAAACTTTTACAGTAGTAATAGATCCATTCTAGTTAAATTAAAAATGACGCAATGACAACTTGTCCCGCTGTGAGGAATTGGTAATCGTGATGCAAAGTTGCGTGCTGGTCTATGATAATTTATCCCAGATGTTGTGATTCAACAAATCGAAATGTGAGGTGAACAGCAGCCTCACCTCGCCACAAAATACAAAATTTTGGAGAATCTAAATTAATCGTCAGACTAATTCAAAAAGATCACGAGGTTATCGTGCGATCATTCTGTTCATAGCCTTTGACAGCTTCCCATTGCATCTTTAGAACAAACCTACAGGGTAAGATCGTGAACCAACATAGCGTTACATCCAGCGATTAGATGCTGTCAAAAATGGTGTCGGAAGGAGATCTCCGATCCGCCAACTCACGTGGTCTGCTCGATTGGTCAGCCAAGCTAGAGCTCTGGACCAATGAACGAAGCCCTGACGATCCGCTCTTTCTTCGACTGAAAACACAAAAAAACATACAACAGCGGGGATTCGCTGGTCGTCACCGACCCAACTACTAATCCGCCGGTTAGTGGCTTGACTATGGGAGAGCGGACGGGATCCCGTATTTTCCACTACCTGTGGTCGTATGTGCTTATAGATGCAGCAACAGCAGAATATATTGATGGTGTATCATTCAGAAATTACAAGAGCACCGTAGCAGTGCCGAATCATTATGTGTCACCACACCAGATGAGGGAAAACACGAGATCGAAACTCGGAAAATGATTAGACGATTCTGGAAACAAAGTTTAACCCTGGGAATTCAGCCTGAAACTAAAACAAGCATTCGAATGCAATGCTGTTAGAGCCAGATGACCATCTACGCAGGTGCTGTTAACCGCCACTCACTCTTGGCTTGCCAACTTGTTTCGAGCTCTTCGTCCCGTCTTTCCAAGCGAGAGAAAACAATAAACATCAAGAATAATGCCTTGTAGCTTGTATCCTCTTGATTAAAAACTCTGGGTGGAAACACCGGGCCGCGTAACTTGTAACATGCAAACAAGGATACGGGAAAACTTATCCCAAGTCGGACAAAGCTTTTCTGTCTCCTTCACGCGATTGGACACTTCAGTGGCTGGTGTCTGTATCCCTCACCCATGACTCTCGATCTGCTTCCACGATCGTCTCATGTGGCTAATACTGTACATCCGACGTCTCTCATCCAGGCACAACTCCCATAGAAGAGCGCACATAAAGCTCCGGAAGTATTTGGAATTACTGTTATCGTCTTACTGCAGATATCCGCGCTGCATACGCTTCATCCCGAGTCTTCGGAGGGAATTTTTACCGTGCATCGCGATTCATGCTTAACCATCTTCCCGGGAAACAAAGTTTATGTATGGTGCTGGTGATCCACTAGGGTAGGACACTATGCGGGACGACCCTCGCGGTTTTCCTCAGTGCAAAAGCCGAGACAAGTTGGTTCAAGCTCTTTATTTCCACGAATGATAGTTGAAAAAATCGTTTTACTAAAAGTGTTTGTTGAACTGTAAACTTGAAGCGCTCTGTAGACGCTGTGGCCATTCTTGTTTCAAAGCGGATCTTGCCAAGGTGTGAGTGGCTATACATGACGGGAAAAACGGGCTCCAAGTCCGAATTGCCTTGTTCAATGACAGTTCCTGAAACAGGTCCACAGCGAATCGATTTGACTGCCGGCTTCTCTCTCCGATGGCCGTCAATGCTGACTTGTGGTTGGTCCATCTATAAACCGAATTAATGCCAGCAAAGTTGGGGCGTGCTTGGCTGCTACGTTGGGCGACCCTCCTTTAATATCGGCTTTCAACGTGGTAGTCGATGGAGATCATCGCCCAGTTCGGCAATCACGGACGCTGCATCTCCATTGTGAATGGCACGAATTCGTCCAACTCCAGTTTGGCTCCGTCGACGAAACGGGATAATTGGTTTTGTGTATAGACTCATCTTAGATAAATGAATGATCCATCAAGTTGACGGAACTTGAATATATAAACCTTGAAGCATTCTCGTCAAGTCAATCTCATCATAGCCTTCAACAAGTCTTTCATTCACTTCATACCACTACAACTTGCCCAACAAGCCTCTCCAGTTCTCAAACCACAAAAATGCACTGCAACACTCTTTCCCTCGCCGCTGTGGCTCTCCTCGCCAGCTCGGTCAACGCCCACGGCCACGTCGCTAAGGTCATCGCTGGTGGCAAGGAGTACACTGGTGGTATTCCCCACGGTGCTCCCTCCGACGCTGTTGGCTGGGCTGCTGGAAACCAGGACAACGGCTTCGTCGAGCCCAACTCCTTTGGCACTGCTGATATCATCTGCCACAAGAGCGCCCGCCCCGTCAGCAACGCCGTCACTGTCGCCGCTGGTGATGTTGTCACCCTGAAGTGGGACACCTGGCCCGAGTCTCACCACGGTCCCGTCACTGAGTACCTCGCCCCCGTCAGCGGCGACTTCTCCAGCATCAACAAGGGAAGCCTTCGATGGACCAAGGTCGCCGAGAAGGGTCTCATCTCTGGCAGCAACCCCGGACGCTGGGCTTCCGATGAGCTCATCTCTGACGGTAACTCCTGGAAGTTCACCGTCCCCAAGAACCTCAAGGCTGGTAACTACGTTCTCCGTCACGAGATCATCGGTCTCCACTCCGCTGGCCAGAACAACGGTGCTCAGGCCTACCCCCAGTGCATCAACCTCAAGGTCACTGGTGGCGGCTCCAGGGCTCTCAGCGGTGGTGACTTCACCAAGTTCTACACCGCCCAGGACCCCGGTATCAAGTTCAACCTCTACGGACAGTTCAGCTCTTACGATATCCCCGGCCCTGATGTTGAGCGCATCTAAGAGCCTCTCGCGACGATTACGACAAGTGGTTTCTAGTCTCGGACTGAGTTTGGGACCAAGGAGTAGGGCAATGGGCAGCCCTTCGCTCTGATATTATTTAGCTGCCGCTAGTCGGTTCATATTTCTACACGCAGCAGAGCTGTGTGCTTCATGTATCTACTCTTATACGACCGTACAAATTTACGCATATGAATGCAATTCACATCCAACACAAGTTCAACCCGACATTTATCCCGTGACATCAAAAGGCCTTTTTAATATAAACTGAGACCCATAAAAGCTTTTCTATCTGTGCTAAACGCTTGTTTTGTAGCAGGTGCATTTCAGGCTGGAAACTGGACAATTACCGCCTATGAGAACGCTGACATGGTTTGAGACTCTTGTCGACACTTCAGAAATGCAAGACAGCCAATCATGGCAAAAAAGGACCCCACGAGTTTTTGCCCTGTACACGCTAGCGACGGTACGAACGGCAGTCAAGTCGCTATGATATTCATTTACGTAGTTAATCAGCCGTCCGGCTGTAGCGATACCAATGTATTTGAAAGATTGACGTGTCATGTATGACGTGAGCGTATATCTATGTGCCTTTTGTTCGAGTGTCCTGGGTTTACGACATACAGGTACTACAGTATGCTGCATTGGTACAGAAAGCTACCTACTGTGATAGATAGCAATTTCTACTGGCATGGGAAGGCTGCAAGGTATCTCCTTGGACTATCTGCTACAAGTGGTCCAATACGGTGGACACAAGTGGTTCAAAGCTTCCGTTTCTGTCTTTTACGGCTTCATAAAGAAAACGTGTACCTGGCTACGGCGACAGGGTGTTGGAGGCCCATTGAGACAAGAGATTCTGCGTTGCTACAGGGTCAGGGGACAACTGCACGTCATTCTACCCCTATCTGACCGAAAGCTTGAGGGAGTATGATTCGTGAATGAAATTGTGAATTCCGACAGAAATTGAAAGCTGTATGCTTCTTTGTACTGCCCCTATCCCATGCCTTGCGTGGCTGGAGCTGAGACCATGTTCATTCGTATTATGCTCAGCGCTCAATACCGCCAGCGAATTTCAGCCACAGCTCTCCTGTAATCTTCAAACAAGTTTTGCTGCTATTCTTAATAACGAATACAGCCATAGCTTGCGGGGTTGTAGCTGACGGTAACAAGGGATTAAACGTCTAACAAAGACTGGATAAATGATTTATTAACCTCGGCCTTAGAATAGTCACCGCAACTTCTGGAACACAAAGATAGAATGTTCTCTTTGTTATTTCTGTGCCATAACTGAAATGGCTTTGAGATTCCTGAAACTCTAGCTAGGTATATGCTTCAAAGATAATGGTAGATAGGATGCTCCATGTGGAGCGAGGGCTATTGTACATAATAGTGATGAGTATCCATCGCTTACCAGAGTCCGACAAAATACCTTCAGTCTCTGTTCATTATGTCAAGAAATCTTATTTCAACATCAACAAACTAAGAACCCCCAAAGATACCTTGAGTCTCCATTATTTATTTCAAGAAGTTTTATTCAACGTCAATAAACCAAGAACCTCAAGATAGACCCCATCTATAATGGACCATTCGCGCCAAACAAATGCCCGATCTGCGGCTGGACCAATATGAAGGGTGCAGAGAGATGCGGGGGCACAAAGCGAACAGGAGGACCCTGTGTATGGACTCCTACTGAACAAGGTGATGATTACTGTAAGAGAATCTGTGAGTATTGGAACGTATACCTGAGGCACGCTCTTACTAACAATCAAAGGGCAGGATATGCGCCAAGGTTGACAGGAACCACCAACTGTGTAGTCTCTATAGAGGAATAAGTAAGTACATTGACCCCTTCTACTTTCTTCAACACTCGTCCTCCTCTGATCATAGCAACAAAATTGAAAGTACCAAACTGGCCTGTACCTGGTGATGATTTAGAGGTGCTCAAAGACTGTAGAGTCAAGTGCTGAGGTGCAGGGAGCATGGTGCTATAAACAAACAAGCGAAAGAGACTGTAAGCCTTGGTAAATCTTATGCGCGCTATCATAC
Source organism: Fusarium camptoceras (assembly GCA_004367475.1). Taxonomy (NCBI): domain Eukaryota; kingdom Fungi; phylum Ascomycota; class Sordariomycetes; order Hypocreales; family Nectriaceae; genus Fusarium; species Fusarium camptoceras. Next base: position 633,157 of record QGED01000007.1, read on the forward strand.
TTGTACATTTTGGCTTTGGAGTGATTGTTTTCTCTTCATTACAACGTTCAGGGTAAGCGATTCTCAACAAAATTTACACTTTCTTTAAATAATTATTGCTCTAATGCTTATATGAGACTGCTTTTTGCTTTGCCTTACTCACCTTCTACAACAACCACACTTTAAACAACCTAAGAGATGCCTCTCAACCATATACTCAGAGATGCTATCGGCAGCCCTGATCATGACAGGGGTACTTTCAATCTACAACATAACATCTTGCAGTGATGTAAAGGTCACTGAATGAAGCACATGTCCATAAATTTAGCCGTCTTGCTTCCTTTTCATGTATATATAGAATTGGGATTGGGTTTAAAGATTGTGAATGAATTGCAGAAAGACATAGCAAAATCAAGGAAACTATCCTAACTAAAACCCCAAACTGTATCGACCAAACATTCATCTAACCGGTTTAAATTGAATTCTCCCGCTGCTTTCCAATTTCCAGGCTCTTCTCCAACTCCCAAATCTTCTGTCTGTCCTGCACGACCTCCCTCTCTCGTTCCTCCCGCTCCCGCCTCCACGAGGTTGTCCACTCATGGTGCTTCTGCGAGAATGAACGAAAACCCCTTTCCGAAAGAAAATAATCAATACCCGAAGCCCATTTACTCCCCTCGCTTCGTGGCCAACTGCGCATTCTGTTAACAGCAAGGAGCGATGAATTGAACTTGGCTTTTGTTGCAATCCAATCCTTAGGGAGAAAGCCAGCATCTTGCCAGTGGTAGATACCGAGCAGCTTTCCACTTTCATCAATCGTAAATGTGAGCGGTGTCAAGTTGTTCTGTTGGAACACCAAGTCTGAACAGTCCATACCTATGTCTTGGCAGTTTTGTAGAAGAACACCAGGAGTATATGAACCCGGAGTTTCGAGGTAGTCTTTAGACAGCCAGATTTCGGCCAAAGTGTCGCCAGTGATCCCGGTCATGCTTTGCCCACTCACTGCGGACAACTCGACAAATGCATCGACGATCTGCTCCAGCCATCGCTTCTTTACTGCTAAATCATTCGTCTCCGGCCAGACTTCGCAGATAGTTCTGCCGGGGAGAGCACTGTAGACGATGTAGTAAAGGTCGTTGTGGACACCGTGTTAGTAGACCTTTGGGACCTGAAAACTCAAGGACATCTTGGCCAAGGCTTCCAGGGTGACATGCTCTGGTGTCCCTTTGTTTTGATAAATGGCCAAGTAAGCGAGACCAATTTCAAAAACACCATAGGGACAAGGTTCGTAGAGAACATGATCTTTAATAGGGCAGGCATCTGAGACGGGCCTGACGGGTGGTTTTGGGTTTGGCGCTTCAGAAATGGTGAAAAAGGCCCCTTTGCCATCGCCCCAACAAGGGACAGATGGCTCAGAGACGTGTCGGGATATAACCACCCCACCAATCATCCAAGAATTCTGGTCGACTTCCAGTCTTACATTGGGTTTTGGCCGAGGCAGCTCATGATATGTTTGGGGAGCGAAGTTGAGCAAATACAAATCATCCATGGTGAGCAGATGTGATGGAGTGTATTAAGGGATACTGGATAATAGGTGTGATGGGAAGTTGAAGCTTGTGAGTTATGGGAGTTGATGCATGGCAAAAGGTTGGCGATGGAAGAATATTTATAGCTGTGACAGTAACTGCGAGTCGAGTCTGTTATTGTTGGACGGATAGCATCCTGTTAACCCTGGCTGTCAGCAGTCAAGGCTTTTCTATTGTTGTTCATTTAGCGCAGTGATCAAGGCAGCATCACGGTCACATGTTGGTCAAGCACGCACACCAGTTTCCTTTGTTCTGTTACTGATGGTGTACGAGGCTCACCGCCGTTTAGCTTGTGAATACGAAATACATATTTAGTCACCAGTCTTGTTGAATGTTTGTTTGCTCATCAACGCTAGGTTCATCGAGGATCGATATCGGCACATGGAGTTTGTTTCGAGGTTGTGGTGTATTCTTTGTTCTTTGTGTTATATAGCGTACACTTGCCCCACCGGTGGGCTGAGTTGGTGCTATTCTCAGTGCTTGCTCGTGATTGCCTTTGTTTGTCCTTTTATGTAGTCCTTTGAGTGTTGGTCCATTAACACCACTGATCTCACAAGGAGAACTGCAGCTAATTCCAATTAGCTAGAGCCATTATGTACAGATAATCGCCCTCAGAATAGCATTGATTGGCTAGCTTCTTTGTCGACTCTACCATCAATCGGTATCTGGGGTATGCCGAGTATCGGCTGTCAGGACCCTGACAAGGAGCGCGTAGTCCGCACAAGCGACATAGAGTTCAGTTAGGCATACCGACGTTATCCCGGCATTTGCCGCACCCAGAATGGTTACTGTATTTGATCTATGACCATGAAAATATTGTTCAGTGATTTGCCCTCAATGGAGTGACCGAGAAGAAACTTTGTAGTAACACTCGATAAGCCTCTGAGTTAGATAGTTTAACCACATACCGTTTGATTGAGTAAACACAAAGAACTCCACCCAGTTGCATTCCCAAGTACAGCTGGGAGCCAGTGGGCACGCACCCGTTTTGTTATTTGGGGCTTGCTGAGTGGCTTGGAAGTACAAAGGCACAGAGAGCACCATCTTTCAAAGCTTTTAGCAACACTTACACGAGCGAACTGACAGCTATGAAGTGCTTTCATGAGACATACCCCTGCTTCAGCTGCTGACTGTAGTGTGGCAACGAGGGGGCAGAGAGCCAAGTCTCATTGCATGAAAAGATCGAGATCCAATACCGGCTCTCTTGCCCACCGCTTTTCGATAGATAAGAAAACAGCGAGTAATATACTTGCAGGCGCGAAAAGACTGGGAACAACAGGACGCGGCCAGGGAACCTCGTCGCCAGCTAGTTCCATCGGCAGCAGAAGTAGCAAGATAGTCATTGCTAGCAGAACTGCTCCCACAAAGTCAAGTTTTGCCAGTTTCTCATACCTACTGAGGTCTCTGTAGAGAGGTCTTCTTTGCGAGGCTTTTCCGCCTAGGTCATTCAGGTGTCTTTGCCCACAAAGGAATGTTGCAACGAGCAATATTGGGACCTGGACGCCGAAAGACCTATCGTCAGCTGGAGTTCGACAAGACAGCGTGTGGATCTGTAGGTGAAAGGAAAAAACACACCATCACCAGACCACTGTATCAGCTAGCCAACTACCAAGGCTTCGACCTGTTGTCGCTGCAACTAGACTCCCGCAGTAGGGCCAGGTCACTGATAATGATCGACACAAGTATGGACATGCCTGCCCCAACACTGCCAGACAATACTCTGCTCCGTACAATCGTCAACATAGGCTGAGCAACAGCGCCTTGTTGTAGCTCAGTATGCGGCAATCGGAAGAGGAAAGCTGTGGACTTGAACTCACACAACAACGCCATCAATAGTTAACGATGCTATGTTATCATGCTATAAGTTAACAAGCATACCAGTCTATAGCAAATCCAAGATAGGAGAATATGGTTACCGGCTTGCAACCATATATTTCTCCCAGCTTTCCAAAAATTGTTTGTATTGCAGACCTGGCGGGCCCAAATGTAGTGAACAGCCGGGAAGGCCAGTGAAGAGCGCCGAACTCTAAGCCAATGCTTGGATGTGTAGCCAGTACAAGGGAACGATCTGGATTGAAGATAAATACAACTGTGTTGACATGTGTTAGCCTGGTGAAGCGACCAAGTACACACTGATGTGACCGCGTGAAGCAAGTTATCAATAAGAAGTATAAGCACAATACGAATTATGGCACGTCCCTGAAGTGTTTCGCAGCTATTTTTGGTGGATTGAGGGCCCTCAAAAGGAGGATTCACATTCGCGGAGTCGTCTAAAGGCGCAACAGAATACGCATACAATATGGGCGGCGAAACAGATGCTTTGTGACAGCCCAGTGAGGGAGTCAATTCTGAGGGTGGTTTGAGGTCTTGCTTTCGCCCTTCGTTCGTGGAGGTGGGTGTTGCCATTGCTTAGTCAAATTCACTGGTATTCAAGCTGAGGAGAAGATAAAACAAGTCATGAAAAGATTGAGAATATCTGAAAGAATTTCCACCGAGTTTGATAGACCACTGGATTCAGAATGACGAACGAATATTGTGGTATTCCACGGAATCGAAAATAACCAAGAAACCTTCTCAATGAGATTGCCTAGTCTTAATAACGAGGGAAACTATCTCGGGGTTGATCTTCTGGCTCGGCTATCAGTATCTGTTATAAGTCGGACCTTTCCCTCTTTAGCTCCTTCTTTAGCTTCTCTGATATCATGATCATCGCCAAGCTGGTTTAAAGACATATATGGGAAAAAAGTGAAGGACGTGTTGTAACTTTTCTCAAATACCCCGTGTACCAAAGGAACTATTGCTCGAGTACCATATCAGCGATGGTTGGGAACCTCTCTGCGAATTTCTTGACAAGTCAGTTCCCAAGGAGGCCACACCTCACATCAATAAAAGTAGTGCTTTCGCCCGAAAACATCGGTCTAGACTTCTTTCAACGATTATGGGACAGTTCAGAAGGCTTTTGGACATCAGCGCCTATGTCTCTTTGATCACTGTTGTAGTAACACTAGGGTATTATATGTCCCCAGCTTCCTGAAAGTAGCTCCAAGTCATGAATATACTTCATTATCGAGACTGTGCTTGATTTCACAGCCCATGTCATTCTCTTCAGGCAAGACACGTATGCTTGTTTGCCAACACTACCTTTCAAAATAAACACCTGTACCAGTCGATGACTAGCAGATGATCATAGGTATTGGGCTACTAAAACAAATTAGCAAAAGTGGTCACCTCATCTAGAATGAGGTGACATAAATTATTTCGCCTCTTATGATCCTGGTGGCCAACTATCCCCACGCCCTGACGGATCTGTATCAATACTCAAATCTCCATCTGAGGTCCGAATCACCCTTCCAATCTTCCACCTCGCCAACATGCTTGATCTCCTCACTTATCACTGACCGACTTTGATTCTGCTTCTTCAAACGCCATCCCAGAATGCTCACGACAATAATATTCGCAACAAGATAAGCCAAAGCCATTGAATGACCAACCACAAACCTTGGTCCATCGCCAGATCTGTACAGCTGCGTTCCCAACACAGCACCAAGATTTCCAATACTGATCTGCATCGCATTCGCAATAGCACGCTTGGTCTGTCCAGAAACGTTGATGGCCGGCCAGCTGAGTACCAAGGCTGTGGCAGGGTAAATCCCAGCCGCGGCAAAGAATGTTCCCACATACGAGACTCCTGGTCTAGAAGTTGGGCGTGTGTTTCCGAGAAGAATTGCATATCCTATAGCAGCAACTGCCGAGGATCCAGCGATAAAAACCGCACGCTTGGCGAGCTTTTCCGACGCTATGGCTACGCTCAAAGTAGTAACAAAAGCAACAGCGTATGGCGGTATGGTCAAAAGCTGGGCGACTGCTGCTGTATATCCAAGATCCTTAATAATAGTGGGCTAATCCGCCAGTTAGTGCTGTACGCGATCAATTCCAGTGGAACCTACCAGAAACAGAGAGAGTGTATATAATGGTAAGCTCATCGTGTGGAACCCCAAACCGTACAGCCAGCAGCTTGGATCTTGGAAGGCTTCGCGAACAGCGGCCCAGCTAAACTTTTCTTCGCGAATAGCATCACTATCTGCATTCAAACGCTCGTGGATGAAAGCACGCTCTCCCCGAGTGAGGAATTTGGAAGTGCTGGGATAGTTCTCTATGAACCAGAATGCTGCCACAGCTACCACCACGGTAGCAATACCTTCCTGTCTATGTGTTAACTTGGTAGCGGGCTATCTGTCAGGGTCTTACCAGGATAAATATCCATCGCCACCCATTCTCCCAAACGACGCCTGCCATCTTTCCAATGCCCTTCTTGCTATTAGCTATTGCGCGCATTGGAAGTTGAAAGCCTTACAAATGCCAGAATACCGCCAAAGGCTCCAGCGAGCGAGGCAGCACTGAAGAACAAAGAGATACGGTATTGTCTCTCGCGCCGCTTATACCACATCGAAAAATAGTAGACCACGCCTTTGATTTCATCAACATATATCCCTCACCAAAATCTAATGGCTCTTGTAACCTACCAGGAAAAAGTCCACTTTCTGTGACACCAAGGAAGAACCGAGCGACAAAGAACCCAGCCTTGTTCTGAACAATACCGAGGAGGGTTGCCACGATACCCCAGGCGATTGTTAGTGTAGGAAGCCATAGTCGGGGCGTCGTCCGTTTAAGAATGATGTTGCACGGGATCTAATAATGGTGAGAAGATGATTGACTCAAAGGCATAGCAACAAACCTCAAAAATGACGTAGCCAATAAAGTACAAAGTTAATCCTGTAAGGTATTCGTTTCCCGCTATAAAGGTTTAGAAATTGACAAGAATAAAAGTTTGGTAGTCTTACACATATGCAGATCGTCGATCATTCCTTCAATGCGAGCGTTTCCAACTGATCAGATATATCAGCTAAAGAACACGTCTTAGCATAATTTAAACCGTACCATTGCTGCGGTCCAAAAATGACAACAGATACAGTATCCCAACTGCTGGCAGAAGGCGTAAATCAAGCTTCCGCAGAAGAGCTTTCTCATTCACTGGGGTTGCTGCACCTGTCTCATCACTGAGATCTGGCGACGAACTCTGCTTTAGGTCGGCGGACATTGTGTTGATCTGCTAGAACTTCCTTACAGGAGTAGAGTAGTATGGAAAGACAGTAGTTTTATCTGAATTAAATATGTTTGAGGGGTTATTCATGACGTGTCTCGCTATATCCATTGCACCATATAATCCCTGTCAAATGCTCATAAGGTTGCATGCATAGAGGCTGCAATAACCTCCATGTTGATCGGGGCATTGCCTACAAGCAACGGTATTTATGATACTCCTGATGTAACTCTCATACTAAAAGTTATCTATGACATCAAGTAACGCATATTTGCGCTGTGAGGTAGAGTTCGAAGTGCTATGTCGCCATGTTAGCACGGTTGTCGTCATTTCTTATCAACCAATCAGAGCCATGGTAATACCTTTTCTAAACAACCTCCACGGCAAGAACCTGAAGAAGTTGCTCTCGCTTATAGGCCGATGTACGCTTCCATCGATACTGCACTGGTAGTAAAACTTGCATTACTGGTACCCCAGAGATATTGTAAATAGATAGCAACAATCCACATACCCACCACTCGTGACACATGCCATAAGCCTCAGACGTGCCCGCAAGGCCGGTAGTTCTCAATACTTTCCCCCGAACAGCCATCAAGAGACTACAGGGAAAGCAAATGTCTTAGATCTAGCTAACCTATGCTTTGATTGGGCTGCCCGATCTATGGGTATAGCGTTGCGCTACCGAGTTCAAATTCCTAGATACCACAGAACCACAAATTGTCAAGACATCGACGTCGTCTAGCCTAGTGCTAAAGCAAGCTTCGGTCTATGGCTCTTGCGAAAATCATAGGCCTGAGAAAATATCTTTCAAAGCTGTAAAGATGCGACAATAGAGATCTCGGCATTACCCTTCCCTCTTGGCATACCTTATCAAAGAGGTGGCGTTACGACGCTGTTGTTTTCAGGCAGGAATGCGGTTGATAATAGTTGTTTATGGAAGTCATTGATATCAAGGACTGCTTTCAGAAGCATTAGCAGGCCATCGGATTGCATCTGCAGCATCGGTGGGTAATAGAAGAATCGTTATAAGACATGAGTTGCTAGGACAAAGTAGCCTAAAAGCCAGTCTAAACTTGCCTATTGCGACCAAACAATTTTGTTTTGTATGCCTTGCAGCCAATTCTTTTAATACCCCAACGGGAGCTAATGTGGAACAGACCGTATTAGGGTTCTGAGTATACGTGGTATTGATCCCGATTTAAAATGATGTTTACTGTGAACAGATACCTCAGCACTACCCGAGATGCCGACTTGGACGTATCCGAGACTTACCAGTCTACAAGTTCAGTCTTCAATGCACATAGAGGCCTTGATGGCAAGTGTCAGGGTATCATGTATAAGTAACTAAACCAATATATACGTTGTGGAAGAAAGTAATTTAGAAAGAAGGCGCTCGCTCATGCTCATGGCTCTGATAACCACCACCCTTGACTTGCGCTTGCGGCAAGTTCCTCAACTCTATTGAGTGCTCGTCGCTAAATGTGCTCAGGCGCTCGTGTTGCACCCTGACCTCCTCTGTCTTCATGACGCCACCCGAGTTCGCGGATGCCTTCATGCCGCTGATACTTTCGTCAGAGTCTTGTAGGTGCTCTTGCGACTCCTGCCAGCCGGACATGATAACCACTGAGTTTCGACCATATCGTGAGTTGGGGCCGTATCGTCTGGATTGTCGGGCTTGAGATGACGGGACCGTGTTTCTTGTTTCGTGGTCGTTGGGGGTCGTGTTGGTTTTGTTCTTGTTGTAGCTCCTTGAGCTTGACTTGAGTTCGTGGTAGAGCATTCGCCTATTTTGGATTAGCATTGACCTCGAAAGTAACAGCATTGAGTGGAGCATACAAGACAGGGATGCAAATAGCCATGATGGAAGCGGCAGGTTCTGTCAAGGTCCAAATGGTAAGGTCGACGCGATCGTAGGTGATGTCTTGGCTCTTCATGTTGACAACAAGAACAGACTTGACAATACCAGTCATACCAGCACTATTGAATGCATTAGATACCAATTACATGTCTACTTGGAAGCAGTGTGAACTTACATAGCTCCCAAACTCATCGCAACAGCAACTCCGAGTCGTTCTCGCCGTCGCATAGTCATTCGCATCAAGATCGCCCATGGGAGGAGTGCAAGCACAAAGTCGAGGACAGCCGAGTAGTCTGGATTGAGTTAGTTTATAGAGAAGCCGATCGATAGTTTCGAGGAAACTCACATGCAGCAAAGAGTTGAAACTGGAGCAGCGCCTTTGGATCCCAGCAGGTACCGGGGACCTTCTTATCGAAGACTCTGGCGAGAGGCGAGCATTTGGCGAGACCAAATATCCAAACCAGGTTCATAGAGACGTTGATGGTGACGATGACGAAAATGAGGAAGTATTTCATCCACACGTTGGTGGCAATTCGGTACAAGGTGATGGCGAAAGATGTTTTACTCGTCGTCGTCGCAATGATACCGAAAGCCGCACCGACAATGGTGTTGAGGTTGATCGTTCTCAAGTTCTCTTCGCTAATCGTGTTCATATGTCGTCCAAATCCCAGAGATACCAAGTACGTGTTGATGGCCACAGAGATCATTAGTGTCACCTAAAGAAACATTGATCGGTTAGCGCCAACAGCCTCAAAACCTTGAAGATGGAGGTTGAACCAACTCACCTGGGCCGCGATGAGGAACCAGTCATCGTACCACAAACCCTTGCCTCTCCATCTTTTGCAGTAGATACGCAGAAACAACAGAATAAGAGAGAGAAGCGCTAATGTCCATATGCTCGCAAGCAAGCGAGTACCTCGCTCTTCTGCCATTGCGAAACTATCACAAGAGGGTGTGACAAGGAATTAAAAGGAAAAAGGATCTCACGATCATCGGGAAACAAAAAGCAAAATTGGTAGATTCAACGCCGATCCGATTCCATCACAAATCCTGGTTGCATTGAGACCCTGGGCCTGGGGAGATATATGTATCAACGTCGTACTGATCACCAGAGAGTCCCCATTGCGCCCCTCATACTGTATGGGCGTGTGAACTAGCGTCGGGTCCAGGAGTAACCTTGGAAGATTGGTTCCGACTCCGAGGTTCAATCATGCCATCACCAGCCGATGTGGTAAAGATTGGCAAAATGGCCGTGGCTGAAGGCACTTTTGGGCCGACGCATTGATGGTGAATCCACTCAGCACCTTCGGAGCAAAATCCTGTCTTGCAATACGTAGTAGGGCTGCAGCTAGAGCAGAATAAAGTTCCACTAACCACGGCACCCCTTTTTTGCTACTGTACAGTATTGATGATGCAGTCATTGCAAGTGCCACTAGCTCGGCGCTGGTGGCTGAAAAGGATTTTAGTAGCTTTCACTGTGAGAACAGTGGCATATTAAAGCAGCCAATGATGTTGGCGAGGATGCTTCCTTGATCAGGGACTAATTCTCAAAAATCCCCTTGGTCAGGGCTGAACCGGGAGATACATGCTAGGATCAAACACGCTGCCGAGGCGACGGAAATTTTGCTACCAAGTCCTTGGCCAATTTACATACATAGTCTGTGTGCAGATTCATGAAACAGCAAATGTGTTGGCTATGAAATCTAGGGAATCCTGGCGGCTGACATTTCCACGTGGGCATAAAGAGGAAACGGTGATGATCATTGCCAGTTTTGTCAGAGACAGAGAAGATCCGGCTCCCTCGGCACGAACGAACACTCGCATGAACCGTGTGTTGGCAGATCTCGTCTCATAAAAGTGAGAAAAGACAGAAATCCAAGGTGACATGCTGTTATCCAGCAAGGGCCGGGGGATCATCGTGTAGGCGAATGTAACGTCAGGGAGAGATTCATAATTTCCCACCGAGCTAAGGACGTCAATCCCATGGAGAATGTGGATCGAAATTTATCCAAGTTAACCTTCTGCATTCTTCTGCCCACGCAAATTCCGTTGACAGCGGCAGCGGACTTGGTTGGTCTGCACAGACAGAAGAGCTGTGACAAGAAGGAAGCTTAGCAGAGAGACCGTTGTTTCTCTAGCCTGCTTCACTAACCAACTTGTATACGAGTATCCAAACAAAGGAAAAGCCCGAGGTACCCGCGCCACGCTCCAACTGCCAAGAGGTACTAAAGGAAAATCTCTTTTTCATTCTCTCCACTAAAAGGGCCTTCGGAAGAATATCCGCACGACCGGGCTCCTGTTTATGATGGATACCATGGTATAAACTCGTCTTCCGAGTCGCTATTTCTGGAGTCAGTGCCCTTACAAGCCTCGGGGCCGCATCTTAATCACGCAACGTCTCCAAGCGAAGGATGACATTTCCATGTTGTTGGTCCTCGCTACGGGGCAACTGTCGGCCGACTTTTTAGGGCAGTTTGACCATTTCCTAGCGCTCATCCAGGTAAAGCTAAGCCTAAACCAGTCACTGTCGCGACTCTTGGTGATCAATTTCCCCCTTCTCTGTCAACTAATTAATCTCGGGGGTCCCCAACGGCTTTTCTTTCCTCTATCCCCCCGGAAATAAAGGCATCCGGCACCAGGAACTGCCTTACCGGACCATGCGGCTGAGAGCCTAGTTAAGAGCCGGTGAACGGTATGATGGATATCTGCACCAGTAGCTGTGATAGCCGAACGGGGCGATGAGATTTTAGAAGAAAAAAGAAATCATAATAAAAAAAACTGAAGATAAACACGTTCCTAATGACTCGAGATTGCAGATTCATGGTGGGGAGCTGAGCACTAACCTTCGGTGTCGCAGAGGAGATGGGGAAGGGATCGACAGTACTAACTGAAGCATAATTTTTGGAGGTTGTCTTTGCTGAGTTTGCTCGCTACTAGGCTACCAATGGATAATGGATGCCCAAAGTGACATTGCAGACCGTCTTAAAAGCCCAGTTTTTCAGGCGGAGCGCAAGGGGACCTTCTTCGGATCTGATCGTTCAAGGGCCCAACCCAAGTTGAATGGCAAATTACACAAGCATTAGCCATGCTTCAAGCATGGGGGAAGATCCGAACATTATGCGACCATCGGCCCACCAGCCCTTTACTCTTAAAGAACAGCTGAGCCGTGATCGACATGTTTTATTGCACGTTAAGCCACTGATGCAAGTTTGTCTTGTCCCTCCTTATACGAGCTTCCATTCTCCCCTTCCAGAACAACACCCTAGAAGCTCACTTGTCCTTCATACCAAGCCAAAAAGATGCACTCAAACACACTAAGCCTCTTCCTGGCTGCTGTCTCAGGATTGACGCTTTCTGAAGCGTCTGTTCTCCCGCGTCACCCTCCTGCAGGTCCTGCTGGAGCTTACCCTCCTCCCCCTCCTCCCGCTGCTGGTCCTCCTGGACTTGGACCTCACGGTCCCAGAGATCCTGCTTATCCTCCCCCTCCTCCTCCTCCTGGCCCACCCGGACCTCCTGGTCCCCATCCTCCTCCCCCTCCTGGTGTTCCCGCTGTTCAACTTAGCAATGGTACCTACCATGGCAAGCACAGCGATGAGTATAACCACGATCTCTTCCTCGGTATGCCCTACGCTCAGCCCCCTGTAGGACCTCTCCGCTTCTCCTCCCCCAAGGCTCTTGACAAGGCCTGGAAGGGACACCGAGATGCTAAGGAATTTGGATGGATGTGCATTGGTTACGGTTCCGATACCCAGACCCTTGGTAGCCCCGTTAACGAAGACTGCCTGACCATTAACATCGTCCGCCCCTCCGGTGTTGAGGCTGGAGATGAGCTTCCTGTTGGACTTTGGGTCCACGGTGGTGTAAGTCCCCACCTTACCTATCATATCTAGTATATACTCTTACTGACGCATGCGATAGAGCTACACCAATGGTGGTTCCCGTGACCCCAGATACAACCTCAGCTGGATCGTTGACCAGTCCGTCAAGGAGGGCAAGCCCATCATTGCTGCCTCCATCAACTACCGTGTCTCCCAATGGGGTTTCCTCTTTAGTGAGGAGATGCAGAAGGAGAACGCTGGAAACCTTGCCTTCAAGGATCAGCGCATGGCCTTGAAGTGGCTTAACGATAACGTCGCTGCCTTCGGTGGTAGCCCTGACAAGGTCACCGTGTGGGGAGAGTCTGCTGGTGCTCGATCCCTCGGTATGCAGCTTGTCGCCTACGATGGCCAGCATGATGACCTCTTCCGTGGTGCCATCCTTGAATCCGGTAGCCCTCTCGCTCTGTTCGGTGATGCCGCTTCTTGGCAGAACTACTACGACGCTCTTGTCAAGAAGACTGGGTGTGCCGACTCTTCCAACACTCTTGACTGCCTCCGTGAGCTCCCTTGGGAGACCCTCAACGACATCTTCAACAGCACTACTGCTCTCAGCGTCCCCAGCCCTCCCCTCACTGCTGTCGTTGATGGAGACTTCATGACCGCCCAGGCTTCTGAGCTCCTCAGCGCTGGCAAGTTCGCTCATGTTCCCCTCCTGATGGGCAACAACTTCGATGAGGGTACTGCCTACGGCAAGAAGGGCATCAACACCACCGACCAGTTCCAGTCTTGGATCTCCAGCCTCGGTCTTGACAAGGACGCTGTCGCTACCGCTACCGAGCTCTACCCCGACGATCCTGAGAAGGGTATCCCCGCCTCTTTCGTCGGCCGACCCCAGAACGAGTATGGACTCCAGTGGAAGCGCTCTGCTTCTTTCGCTGGTGACTTCCAGCAGCACGCTGGCCGCCGCCTCTTGGCCGAGACCTACTCTGGTGCCAACATCCCTGTCTTCTCTTACCTCTGGAACCTCTACGTCAACCCTCTCCCCGCCATCCTCGGTGCCACTCACTTCCAGGAGGTTGCCTTCGTCTTCAACAACGTCAAGGGTATCGGTTACGCCGCCAGCCCCTTCGAGGGCAAGCCCGAGTCTTTCGTCAAGATGGCTGACCTCATGAGCAAGATGTGGGTTGCCTTCATGCACGACCAGACTCCCAACACCATCAAGACGGCTCCCGAGCACGTTGCCTGGCCCCAGTACACTCTTGAGGAGCCCCTCAACATTGTCTTTGACGCCAACAAGACTGAGCTTACCTACACTGCTGTTGACGATGTCCACAAGAAGGAGATTGATTTCCTCCTCAAGGATGTGTTTGCTTAAACGAGCCCCATGAGTATTGCAAACTATTAGCTGATATAATGTGTAATGGGTTGCCCTTGTGTCTGCCATCAGAGACAGATTTATTAAATAGCTTTCAGCCATTTGGCGCTTTGTATATATGTATGGACTTCTTAGGGCCTGTTTATACCTGTTCACTTGATATTTAAATCGAGTTCTTTCATACATGACAGTATTCGTGACTGTTTCTAATTTTCCATGGCAAGTATGAGCTTAATCACCTCACGTGCATCTTGAATGCCATGTGCTTATATACTTGACCTCATGGAAAGAAGATAAATTTTGAACTACCATCTTGTTGAATAGGACTGGATGTATGCGTTTTCTATTTATGTTTCTTCGAGAGGAAAGTCTCTCAAAGCGCACCGACAGCATAGATCATACCCAAAGTCCATTGTATCTATCTATCCTCTACTGTCGCTGGAAACTAATCATATCGACTAAGATCACCACAAACGCTTACTCTCGCTTCGTGAATACGAGCTGACATTCATCCTAGCAGTGAAACTGGTCAGCACATCACAATCACTTCTCGAATCAAAATACTTCTGCGGATGAACATACCTCGGGAAACAATGTAGCAAACACTCTGATCTCCTCGGACTGGCTAGTCGCATGATGTGCCCAATCCAGCTCCAGCGACGCCTTTCCAATCATAGCAGCCATAGTCAGTGGAACATACTTGCGAGCCAAGCAATCATGAGGACCAGCCCCAAAGACAAGCCAGTTCTTCGTCTTCGATTCAGCATCACCCATGATCCATCGCTCTGGGTCGAAGGTCTCAGGGTTTGGGTACACTTGCGGATCATGGAGGGCAGGATAGCATGAGGGCACAATCATAGAGCCCTTGGAGATGGTGTAGTTGGGCGTGACGGGGAATGTCTTGGTGGCTTCGTAAGGAACAAAGATAACAGGGGGTCGGTATCGGAGAAGCTCTTTGATGACTGCGTTGGTGTAAGGAAGCGACTCAAGCATTGGGAGCTCAAACGGCTTGTTCTTTTTGCCACCGCGAACAGCTAGGTTTTCCTCTCGAAGACGGTCAAGTACATCAGGTCGTTGAGCCAGGACCTGAAACAGCCAAGTCGTCGCACTACTAGAAGCATCCTGTGACGCAAATAGGAACGTGAACATTGTCTGTCCGATTTCCTCGTTCGTAAACTCGCGGATAAGGTTCTTAGGCTTCTCGACATCTGTCTCCCCAACGGCAATGCGGTCATTGTATTTCTTGGACTCCATCATATGAAGCACCCATTGATCAACAATGCATTTGGGTTCAGCACCAGCAGCCATGTTTGCCTTGCAAGCAGCAGCACACGAGGCGAACTCTGCCAATACAGCGTCTGCAGTACGCTTGCCTCGCCAGCATTTCGTGAAAGGGATGTATACAGATAAAGGAACGTTGACAAGCTCGAGTGCAGCAGTGACTTGGTAAAAGTCTTCAGCGATCTTCTCGACAGCATCTTGAGAGATGTAGTCACCGAAGAATGTTCGGCAGGAGAGTGCGCAGTTGATCTCTCTAAATAGACGCATGAATGCCATGGGATTTCCTTTGTTGGCTTGGCTCGCTGCGACGAATCGATCGAAGTAGTCGTCGTATACTGTCTCCTGGACAGGTAGGTAGGTGCTGATGGCTTGATTGGTAAATAGACCGTTGAGTCCTCGGCGGTATTCAGTATGTGCCTTGCCCTGGAGGAAGACCCAGGCACTTGGTCGAAGAAGGGTTTCGGCCATGGGGACGATGCATGGTTTGGCAAAGGTGGGAGACTTGAAGACCTTGTGTGCGATATCACGATCGGAAGCGAGGACGACGAACCTGGGATGATGCGGTGAGTATAGTTCGGGACTATGATCAAGGTAGGGCTTTACTTATGGAAGACTGATACGCAACTGAGAGGACCACTGGCCCATTGGGCGAGGTAGGCGTCGAACTTGGGGTACAGAGCTTGAACAAATGGTCCCATGAAAGGGATCTTGAATGCTGGACCTGCAATGGGACCTTTTCTCCAGAGATACATGAATTGGTCATAGGCTATGAGAATGGCGAGGATAGTGAGGGCGATCTGAGTGTTGCTACATCCTTCGAGCCAGGTGGACAAGAGGCCACTGTCCTTGGTGAGGTTGTTTGCGTGGTTCGAGAAGGATGCGTTGTTGGCCACCGACCCAACACTCGGCTCGACTACTGATGCCATTACGAGTTTCTGAAAGAATGGGAGAGCACAGTAACAGTATCGAAACAATAGAAGGAACCAGAGGTTTTAAGTACTTCTTGGACAAGCCCCTTGAAGGAGGATTGGATTAACATCCGGAACCGCTCGGCTCTTCCAACAAGAATACGAAACGTGCAGACTACGAATAGGACAAGCAACAGTCGTACTGCTCTGCGCCATTGGGAGAGTCAGACCAACGTGCTTTCTTCATTTGTGCCTTCAATCGCTATGGGCTGATATCTGATGTATTCGAGCTTTCCCCTTGAGGACTAGACTCCGCTCTGCCATGTGGAGAAAGTGACTGGTGATATCTCGAATCAGCTGTCTCTCAATTCCCCATACGCCGCACTCTGTCCCGTGATAGATGTTCCAAATCAGAGATGCGTTATCTTGTCTCAACAAAGCAACCAATTCTCTTCATCTCCGACACAGCTTCTTCTGTTTCGGTCAAGTCAAGGCCTTACCCTGATGACGTAAATGAGAGTATCAGTAAGGACTGACCCATCTCGTTGCGTGATCTTAGGTAACTGTTGCATTTGGCAGGTCCCACGATCAGCCTGTTAAGCCTCTTGCTGCTCTGTCTGCAGGATCGCTTGGCATCTTCAACGGTTCGGAGACTAGTCCGAATCGAGTTTAGTCTCCGATTTGAAACCATGAATCCGAATACGCGCAGGCGAGAGAGACTCAAGGACGTGTCGTACATTTTTGAAGGGAGGCTGGGAATAACAGACGAACAGATAGGGAGTTTGTGTGTCATTGTAAATGAATTGAGTGATATCACTGTGCGTTCACGTCAAAATCCCATCCCACTGGAGTCGAAATATGTCAGCCCTTTCACCGTCTAACCATAAAATATTCTTCAGCTGGATGACGACATCATCCCAAGTCTGCAAGCCCATGGCATTAGCAGCAATCTTGGCGGCCAGGTTCAGCCATTGAAGTTCCGCTGGATCCGTTGCTGAGACAATGGCCACAGAAAGGACCCATATCTGCAAGGAGTCGAAGATAACATTTCCGATCCTTCTGGCTAATGACTGGAGATGCCCCTTGAGTTGTTGGATAATATTGTTCGAAAGCTCAGTATGCGTGTAGTACGTTGTGCCGTGAACAACAAGCATATAAAGTACCATGGCGCATCGTAGGCATTCGGAATGTGGCGAGTCCGTGTATGGCGGTATGAGCAAGAGCTTATGAACCACGAAGCATGTAAGGTCGTGTAGCTCTGTGCCCAGTAAGACTGAAGCACTGGGTTGGTGGAAAATGCCGCGCAGACGAGTAAAAACGTCTGCAACAGCGGGCTCAAGGTGAAGGGCCTGGACGACCGGGTCCGGTGCCTCTAGGAAAGACGACGATAGCAGCCATTGTAGCGTAGGGCTGACCCCATCGCCAAAGCCATTATCATCCTGTGTAACGTACTGAGGAAGGCCAGTGACCAGTAACGATACCCTGAGAAATGTTCAGTTCGGGAGATCTCAGTATGACGGACAACATAACCTACCAAGCTATCATTCTGGCCGTCAATGGGCTTGCTTGCCTGACCTGATCAAGCCCACCACGAATCCCAACGATACGTTTAGCGCCGTCTATGTGTGCTCTGCTCGCATCGATATTGCCTTTGCCATGCTGTGTCTGAAGTTGGCGGTTGAGAATAGAAACATTACCAAAAATCACTCACCTCAATAGCAGCCAGGGTAACAACAGAATTCAAAGTCTCATCTCGGATAGCTAAGGATGTACTACCAATCTTCTTGCGTATCAAAGAAACAGAGTCAGCCATGAGAAGTTCCGATATCGGAAATCCTCTTTGGGCCCGTCGCTCTTCATCTAGAGACGCTGTCTGTATAGACACATGAAATAAGGCCGGGTCTGCTAAAGCCAATGGCCACCACGAAACAATGAACGGGTTGGAGGCCATGTTGAGGTCAAGAGGATAATATTGAAACGATATATTCGAGAGGACTATGAGAGTATTAGATATCTAGGCAGGCCTGGTATGAGATTTGTGACTCTACAATGCTGTATCAATCGCTGAACGTGAACTCTCGGGAGTCTCGTTGTAGGGTATGAGTCAAAGGGATCAAAAGACGCATTCACCGGCGTAGATAGCGCCATTGAGCTGTCAAGAGACACATTGGAATCATAGCGCTTGGACGTAGGTCTCTTGACCTCAGCTCTGTCTATCGATTTGCTTTGACCCGACGTATCCGGCGTTTGCGACGCCGCACAGGACGTTGTTGATGATGAAGACAAAGGCTCATTTGCGTAGATACACGTGACTTTTCTCTTGATACATCGCGAGCATTTCGGTGTTCCGAGGTCACAACTGTGTTTTGCTTTGACACATGCGTTGCAAGATCTTCGTAGGGAGGTTCGCATGGCTAACCAAGAAAAGTTAGGTAAGCCGTTATAGGTGGTAGAGGAGAAGGAAGTTTCGTTACGGATACGCTCACGCGGTATGGGATCCGCCGCGTTGAGTGAGTGGAGAAGCGGTTGGACCTGACAGTCTAACCAGACTCGGTCATCAGCCCTGTCTTGCCCAGTCTGACTCAGTTCTAGACCTCATGGCCTCTGGCACTGACACTTGTCTGATTGCTGATCATCCTACCCTATATCAACGCAGCTAAGTAGAGTTGAGTTTGAATGCAACGATGTGATGTGGAATGACGACATCTCGCAAGTATTCCCGTTTGTGGGTAAGATCGTACATGTGCTGGAGCTGGAATAAACGGTCATGGCTTCGGCATTCGCGCGGCACTTGTCGTGTTTTGCTGAGTATCCTTTCGCTTCTGCAAGTCATATTGCTTTTTGCGACTCTAAGTTACATGGTACGAAGCAAACATGTGGTTCACGCAAGGTAGATTAAGCATCCGCTTGTCAGGTGGAGCCTGTCAGAGAAAGTTCCCAGCGCTGATCTCGCAAACCAGGTCCCAAAAGGAGCATGGCGGGCATCAATCCTACCTACGTCGGCCTTTCTTGCTACTAGGCACGAAATTTTGCGCTTGAATGTCATTTGACTTTTTTTCATTCTTTTTATGATATATCAGAATAATTCCTTTCTCCTTTGTTTCAAGCTACTGGAGAATTCACTGGGGGGTGACGAAGATACAATCATGTGTTGATTGGGCCGGAGTCCCTTTCTGGATTCTGTCCTGGTTCCGCTGTGGGGGATCTGCTACCGGAAACCGCGGAGCTTCAGACGTTGACAGTCTAACATGCTGGCCCTACGGGCGTCGGTACAGTTGTCTGGGTACCGGGCTCAAACAACAATACAACAATACGTGGTTTGTCTTGTCTAGCTGCTTACGCAGTAGTAGTAAGCGGACCTGGTGGTGCCAAGGTCTTGAACCGCAAGGATCATGTCTCAAAGGTAAACGGTGGCGTTTCCCCAACAGGTAAGTATGTAAGGGTAGCCTTCAACTATAACTACATGGGAATCCCGAGCAGGGTTACATCGAATAACTGGGCAACGTGGTCTTTCTTACCCGGATATCAATTATCCATCTACGTATACACTACACTGCCGCACTGTCGCTAAACCATCAGGTCCCTGGCCAAATCTGGGGCGAAATAAGCGAGTCTAATGCCGTACAAATCCCGAACCGAGATGAGCCGCATCTTGCAATCCTCCACTTGCTCAGGGCTGCTGTGAGAGCTAACGATGATAACAGAGAGCGGCCAGACGAGATGGTACATGATGACGCTTTGCCGTTCCGGCACCGAGAGAGGCCGCCCCTGTTTATCGACCTCACCCATCAGATAGGGCATACAACTGCAGACCTTGTGAATCATGGCCTTGATCTGCCCCTCGGAGATGGCGCCGGCGGTCCGGGCCAATTGCATCGCGCCGTCGTCTATTGATTTCAGCTGTAACAGAGCGTCCGAGCACTTGTAAAGCCTCTCGAAGAAGAGAACCAAGAACAAGGTGAACAGACACCACGTACATGCCGTCCATCGTGATTCGAAGCTGATGAGGTTCTGATTCGTCGGGGTCGCCGGCCGTTTGTCCGCCGTCTCCCGCGGCCTTAGCTTGGCCGGTATTGCATCCTTTTCGATCATGGCCAGCTCCTTAGCAATTGCCAAGGCTTGATTGATGCTCGACACGAGCTGGACTTGCTTCTCAGCCTCTGTCAGTGGCGAGTCTGCAGCTGTGATTTGCCTCGCAGCTCGATAGAAGTGTCCAATGCGCGTGACGACCAGGGCCAAGCGAACGCCATGTCTCTTCGTATCCAGCCGCGCATCAGGAATGGCCAGGCATTCCATATCGTCTTTGGCCAGAAGCGAGGGGATTTGCTTTGTCTGTGTTTTAGCACCCATGCTATAAAACAACCGAGTTAACATGCACTAACCATTTGCGTAAATATCCATCCATGCAGCGATGATTCGTCGACGTTTGTGAGCACTCGGTGACCTACAACCTCGAACAACTTGGAAATGCCTGCCATGTGCACGGCCTTTGTTGTTTGCCCTTGGCATTCGATATCCTGGAAAGTCTCGTCAGCGCGTGCAGATCGTTTGAAGCGCAGGGGCTTACGGTACCTCAATCATGCCCATGAGCATAAGGGATGCCAAGGTCTCGTCTTTCAGGGGCCGCTTAGATGCAGACAGATCTCTATTTACAGTACGTAGGGCAGCCCCATAGTGACTCCTTGCTGTGACATAGAGTGTTGAAGACTTGTAATGACGGGAGAGCACCATGTAAGCTACAGCCAGAGTGGCCGGGCGTATGCATGAGTGGCGGCTCGAGTTCCGGTACAAGCTTTCGAGGAAGTCCAGGTGGCCTCTGAAGACACCGGGCGCCGGGTAGATGCAATACTCTGAGATGAAGAAGGCCAAAGACTCATCCTCGAATGACGGCTGGGGTTGTCTTGCGAACCCTGGGCTATAAGACCTTGACCCCTTGCTGAAGACGAGGGTCTGGACGGATTTGCGCACAGCATTGGGCTCACCACGTACAAGACTATGGCCTGGCTCTCCATGAAATCGGAACGCTAGTGGGCGATCATAGCCAGGGCATGGAGCTTTGTATAGCTCACAGCGTTTGCATCCTGGACGTCGTCCATCGCACTGACAGGGACAAACGAGTTAGCACGCGATGGGGAGTGAAACGGCTGGCATGTGATAAATAAATGGAGATGGAAGGACAAAGTAAATTAAAAGTAAAAAGAACCACCTTAATCTTTCTTTTTCTGCAGCGGTCGCAGCCTCGGCTGAGGGCGCCAGGGAAGACCATGATTTCGGTTGGGGGGATTGCTTGGCTGGGGGGAATGAGGTCAGAACACGTATGGTCAGTGGCTGTAGATACGAGACGATACGATAAGATGTATCCGTGCAGTACAATGCTTCCTGCAGACCCCAGTGGAGCTTGTACCTAATACAGGTTCTACTCTGCAATGCAATAGGGCAATAGGTGCATCCGGTACGAGAAAAGACTGTGGAGAGAAGTTTATGGCTGGCTGTTATTTCAGAAACGAAGACCAATCAAGCTTGGCGGAGACGTGTCTGGCCATCTGAGTCAGCAATTATATCATGTCTCCGAAACAACATTGGTGGATTTAATCAACAACGGCTTTCTCGTCGGTCCGTAAGACGTCAAAGCGTTTCGACCCAAGTCGCAAGCTAACCCAGAAGTGGAGATTTTGATTATTTCATCTGAAGAAACTCTTCTGGACCACAGGCTGAGACGACACTGGGAACCTACAATTACAGGGCCCTTACAGGGTCCATTACAGGGCATTCCACCAAGACATCCACCACACACACACACACACACACAACACATCATACAAGGCATCAGCCTATCAATCTTCCATCTGATTAATTTAATTCTAGCATCTCCATTCTAGACTAGTATAAACGCCACATTCTGTTGGTTTCGTCTGATCGCGTCCATGCTGTGAGACAAAACGCATGAGCTTTCCCCCATACAGCAAAGAACAACTCTTGGAGGGAGTCCCCCGGAAGTCTTACCCGCACCTGTCACTGTCGATATTAACAATTGCGCCCAATACCCCCCCACTGGATAATCATTCCAATCATGAATCCAAGTTAAACCTCTTTCCCATCCATTTGCCTCCCCTACTTCCAATCTGCACTCTTCCTTTCCTTTTATTACTACGTAGCAACGCTCCCTACCAGGGTCACCTGACTCCACCCGGGATCCATCGTCCGGATAGAGTAACTATCATTGCTAGCCTTGATAATTTCCTACTCTGGACTAACCCCAGAAGATGCTCCCTCTTGGTACCTGCTCAACGTTGCATTAGATCTACTCATGTACCGTTAACGGCGAGACTATACGTCAGGTTTCATAGTCTCAACTAGTTCCCCAGTTTCCCTGATAGGCCCCTGTTTACGACTACATCCTCGCCATGCCTCCTAGGCAGTACGAGGAATGACAACCGAAGCTTGTGCGGCCAAGACCTGTTCTCGGCTGGGCCTGCAAAGATCTACCTACTTCCTGGTACCTCGTACAGTAATTTTCACGATCCTCTTTACGTCAGGAACCGCTCATTTTGCATGTCTCAAGTGGTGTCCAGGCCTAGACTCTCCTGAGTCTCGAGTCATAGCATAGCAGAGCGTGTAGCCTATACTAGACCGAATCTGATCGGCCGTCCAAAGCCTAAGCGCAAGGGTACTTGGAAGACGCATATAACCGTCCTGTTCCCAGCCGGCTGACTACCCCCGCCGATTAGCTCTCGTCGGTCGGTATACGAAGACGCTCGTTCCCCAACCACTAACTCACCCTTCTCCTCGATCATATCATTCACATGTCGTACAAGCCGCCAACGATGAGTAACCACAACCACACTAGGAACGGCAATCGAAGAAGGTGAGAAAGCTAAATTTGACCTCACTCCAACAAGTGACTGACAGTATAAATAGCCATACAAAGTCTCGCACGGGTTGTTTGACGTGGTGTGTTGGACTGGATATTGTCGATACTAGTCGACCATGATGCTAATCATTTTCCGGTCCAGCAAGCGCCGTCACATCCGTTGCGATGAAAGCTATCCCCAATGGTAAGTTGCCCGTTCCATCCCCACCTGACAAGGGCCATCAGCTAATGTCTCCATCAGTCAAAACTGCACCAAGCACAAGGTCAAATGTGCATTCCAAGACGTCCCATCGCAAGAAGAAACACTACTACAAACATCATCAACTGGTAGCAAAGTGCAGCCTTCCTCGACAACGAAATCTCGTCGACCTTGGTCTGCAAAGGCTAGGGCCGAGGTGAGGCAGTGGAGAAGAACAGGATCCATGCCCATACCGGATGCGCGCATCAGAATAACCCTGCAACCAACCATCTACTCCGAAGATGATCTGTGCTTTGTCTACCAGGCTGCAAGTAACCAACACAGACTTACGGCAATGGGACTTAGCAAGCTTACAATTATATCCTCCTACTTACCGAGGTGCGTTGGAACAATACTATCTAGACCCATCGCTAACTTTGACTCGTAGCTTCTTTCGCATTGTTACCACATCTCGATTAGCCATGAATGGAGTCCTCGCACTCTCCGCATACCAAGTCGCGTCGGTTACACACTGCCAACACGCCCGAAGGAAAGAATACCAATACCAGATGCTTGCGATACAGGATCTCAGGGAATGTCTAGCCAACTTTAGCCCCGAGCACGCGGATGGAGCACTCGTTGCTTCGATGGCGCTGCTGTGGCTCTGCGAGGATATGTACGTGCAAATCTCTCAATGTCACGCATTAGCGAAGCGCTAACAGATAATTCCAGGTCGAGCCGAAGTCAAATATCGGAAGGGATAACGGCTGTAAGTGCTACTTCGGGAAAAAGCAAGATTTTCAGCTAACCGGACTTTAGATACTGGAAACCTGTCACCAACTGGGACACAGATCGAGCTTCTACCTTATGCTTGCTAAAGCTTGGCGTCCAGCTTCTGACCGCTGTGCAACTCCCACCTCCGAGTGCGATACGTCCATGGTCTTACAAGACCTGATTATCGAAATGCACAAGTTCAAGACTTATCTGAAGGAGCAGGAGCCTGAGGATGACAGCTGGAAAAAGTTACGGTCGCTTATCTCACTGGCTCAAGATCTGGCAAGGCTTGGCCCATTGACGCCCCCTGATAAGCAGTTTGAGCGTGTCAGGCTGCTGCGCGACTACAAGCTGTGGCTTCCTCTCAATGACCTATTATCAGGGAAGAACCTTTCGAGCACGTTGATGGTCAACGGCTACCTGTACGCGCTGGCACTATACGCCCAAAAACATACATCGCAGGCGTACATGATTGACTCGATGGTGGACTTGGAGGAGTTACTGCAAGACACATTGCGGCATGTGAACCCCACCAACTCGTATGTCGAGCCGCTCAACAACCTCAGGGGGCTCGTGGCTTCGATGTGATGGACTTTTTCATTTGCGGATGTTACAAATTAATAATTATATGCATGTTATGTTAAGATACACGAACAATAACAGTACTAGATAGGAAGAAATAAGTTAAATTACTCAACCAGTTCATGCTTCATATAATTGGAAAAGAAATGCCGCGTGAAGCCTCGGCCATTCAGATGGTAGGAATATGATGACAAAGATCTCCTTACATGCCCAGCCAATAGAAGCTGACACCGAATCCTTTGTGATGCGACGTCGATCAAAATCTTGCGGCCGAAAGGTTCAGTCAATCCTCCAGGCAGCAACCTACAACTTTGTTTAACATGACAGCTCTGACAAGCCCGGACTCGAAATCTCTCCGTGTCGAGAAAGTCGCCCTGGGCGACATCCCCACACTCACCGAAGTGTGGTTTGCAGCATTTACTGATCCGGGCATACGACGCATATGGCCTGATACACCAGCCGTCCGCAATTGGTGGACTGAGGCTAACAAGCACGACCTCCTTCACAAGCCGTTTCAACACTATATAAAAGTGATCGACCCGCAAACCCAAGACGCCCGGGGACGACCTCGAATAGCCGCTTTCGCCAAGTGGGATACTGAGATGCCAGAGGGGCGGGGGCGTCGATACCCACCATGGACCGAAGACCAGCCAAGACAAATCTGCGACGAGTTTATCGCCAAGGAGGAACAGGAGAGATTGCGAGTCATGGGCAACCAAAAACATTACTGTGAGTGGTTATGCGATAACCAACCAAAACCTCTGGTTGAGGCTGACTTGCGGTCAGACCTCGACACGCTCGTAACGCACCCGGACTATCAACGCCGCGGAGCTGGGTCAATGCTTATGAAATGGGGCTGCGATCTGGCCGATGAGAATAGGGTTGCAGCGTATGTGGATGCTAGCAAGTCGGGGGCGGCGTTGTATGAGCGTTTCGGATTTGTGGATGAGAGTCTACCGGATTCTGGAGATGTAGCTTCTATGGCGAGACGATGAGGTTACATTCCGGACATAGATTAGCCAACCAGCTTCTTTATTACCACGTAGGAGCGAATGGAATGTCAGTGTATGACCATGGAGCTTACTGCCATAGGTTGCTACGTATTGTTTACGAGACGAAGATCGCCCAGAACCACAAAACATAACAATTATTCATGCTGAGTAAGTTTTTCCAGGGCTTGCCAAAGAATAAAACTGTAATAAGGGCCAAGTGGCCTTGATGTGGTCCCTACTTTTGACATTACAGCCCACAATGGTGAAAAAGGGCGAATTCCGCACGTATGTTCCACTGTACCAAGACCTTATTACTCGCCACATCACACCTAGAGCTAGGCAAGTCTACAGGCGGTAAATACACACGTATAGTGTGGCTAAAACAGGGACACTAGCTGCCCTCTTAGTCCCCTGCGGGCTGTATAGCCGAGAGTGCAAGCAATTATAGTGGACAGACTATGGCGTGATTGCCAAGGACGTGGCATGGCAGGGCCTGACTGGTTTACAGTTTGCAAACTAACAGCCTGTGGTTGAGGTAATACCGATGGAATGAGAATCATTTGGCTGCTGGTGTAGTTGATTGGACTTTTGGTGGCGTGACACATGTACTCGGTAAAGGCTTCGGTGAACCGACCGCGGGTAAAGGGTTTCCCCAAGACCTAATCAAGGGGTCTGATACCAAAGTTCTGTCTCAGATACCCAATTGTAAACTTTCCTCTTATCACTCTGAATTTTGGAGCTCAGAGAATAAAGAAATCTCAGGATCCAACCAGCCAAAACTCAACTTGACTGGAGACGAATCACACTACACAAGATCGCAACAAACTTCAACAAAAGCCCCACAGAACATGAACCCTTCTCAACACAGGACCAAAGGAAAGGTATATATAAATGTTTAACCCATATGCCTACTGTTCAGGGCGCGGTGCAGTGGTAAGTGCCACCGCACCGTCGCCCTGCAGGTAAGTCACGAGTCTCTTACGTTCCAATCTGCCAAAACAGAGAAAAAAAAAGACAAAAGGGCGAAAATAAGGTTTCCCGTGACTTGACCGTACAGGTATCAGCCATCCACAGTGACAGATAACGTGACGGTTAAGTTGCAAGTCGTGGCTCCGCCGTGACGGTTAACGTGATAGCCAAACTTGTGACTACGTCGTGGTATGTTGTGTCCGCGATGTGTTGTGTCCATGTTGTGACATGCCATAACGTGAACTTGTAATGTAATCTGTAATTGTAATGTCATGTAAACTTGCAAGTCGTAGGTCGTAATTTGTAAATTTAATTGTATTCTTCGTTTTTGTCGCCCGACGATTGCAATAGTTGTCGGTCGGAGGCGTGTTGGTGCTTTTATGCAGTTGAGCGAAATGGAGCACTGCCCGCAATACATCATCTACCTCAACTTCATGTACATATCTAACGCCAACTTATAACCCCCTCGCCATGGCAGTGCTATTTCCCCGTTCAATTGCCTAAAAAGGTGACATTGCTGACATCTGCATGCACGGTTCTTCAATGATCCGAACCGAGGTTATGATGCAGTCAGCAATAGCTTCCCCTCTCAAAATACTATGTAAACAAATCGCTACGGGTCTCGACTATCGACACAATGGGAGCTCTGAAGCACCACCGTCTTCCTACCCACTGTGGTATTTGTGCCCAGACTATAGAGGATGGTGATGATATCATGCCCTGTAAGTTGCGCTCCACGTATCACCATTCGTTATTAATACCTACACTTGCTAATATGCCTAGTATTGGGAAGTGATCTAGACCCTGAAATTGCATACTGCTTACACAGAACAACGCTCGTGAAGTTCTCAGAAGGCGATGTTCCTGAAATCACCATTGACGGGAAAGTTCTCTGCTGGTCCGCCAACTGCTTCCGATGCAAAGCTGGCTCCGAGGTTGTGGGCTTACACACTCTCTGTCTTGCAATCTTTCAAAAGAATTGTAAAATTGACCGAGCTCTTGATCGGCTATGGACCACGGTAGGTCAGTCGAACACTTGGAAAGGCGCTCCAGTTCTTCGACTCGATCGCCAACCCACACTTGCGGTAGACCTCGTTCGTGACAAGGCCGAGATCTATGGTATCCCTATGTTGAGTGAGCTACCAGCAGAGCTCATCCACTCCATTCACAAATACAGCAAGTGTGCAAAATTCTGGCATTGCATAGCAGCTCTGAGCCTGGCTAGGGAGATATCTCAACTACAACCAGACATAAGTCCACCAATCACTGATATACCTTTGCGCGAAGTTCTGGCATGGACACGAGGAAATTCTTCCGTTGAACTCTCCAGAGAATGCCCCCCTTACGCACTACTTACCCTTGATAGTCGAGGTATTTGCAAGATCGACAAACTCCGAGAGAGACCGCCATATCAACCACGTCGGTCGGACAAGCAGGCATTTGCCGTACTACACGAAGATGAATTTCAGGATGTTACAGTCACGTCAAAGGTTGTGCACCTTAACACTCGGGTGTTGTTGGTCTAACTTTACTTAGTTCAACGTTTTACGACTCAAGCGTCCAAAGAATACACGAGGCTTTCAGATCTGGGATACCCCCAGCCCCCCTTCCCTCGAAGGTTGCGAAGTCCACGGTCGTGTATCATCATCGTTGCAGCTCAAGACCGTCGACTTGCGTGGTGTGTCGGGCCTCACTTTCTTCTTCGCTTTCAGTAAGCTCTATGCCGTGCATGCACATACTCCAGCAACACCGTATGCAACCTCAACCTTCGAGCGCTTTTCCCAAAGACGGCAGCGGCTCGGTTTTAGTTGGGCATACCTGCCGATGCCCAGAGGAGAGGAGATCTACTCTATAGTTATTAGGCTAAAAGTGACTTCAAATGGTCAAATATCTACATTGCAGAAGCCCTGGTTCCTGGTAAGATCGCACCTATTGACTGTTCTGTAGGTTTACTGCTAAAGAGGTGTTAGATTCGAACGAAATTAGCTGGTGACATCTCCATTGGCATGTTTCATTCGGGTGCGTACAAAGATATTGTCCTCAGCCAATCAAGCCCCGAATTGTTCATATATAGTGCTGCCGATGTTGGTCCAGCGACGATATTTGGAACATACCCCCGGGAAGAGCAGGAGCGCGAAATATCCCCTGCATTTCCTGACCCTTGGTCCAGCAGCCCAGCACCCATGCCCCACGTCCATTGTTACTCGGCGTCTTTGCTAAATGTTAGCTGCATGAACGTCCTAGAAGATGATGAAGGCAGATGTAACGGGCTTTTGCTGGAATATAATGATGGGGCTCAGAGGGCGTTAGGGAACTGTCGACTCGGTGTGGATCGTATGGTGCAATATTGGAAGCCGTCGCGGATCTGTCAAATGGGCGGCCCTCGGGGAAGTCCACGTTTACCCATGTCTTGTGTCGAAGCCGGCAATGATGACGAACATGAGCATGAGTTGCTAGGCTGGACCTGCAATCCTTTCCAGGGTGTTCTCGAGTTTTGGTACTCGAAAGATCTCTCTATCATTCGGGTTGTGGAGTAGTATCAGTACGAATGAGGTGGTACTCGTAAGGGTGTCAGAAAAATTAACCATTGAAGCATAAGAGACGAAACAATCCAGTCAGCTTATGGTAGCTTAGAGCAGGACTTAGACCACTTTATTTTGACGACCTAAGCCTTAAAAGCCAATTCTTCTGTCACCCGTCTTGTACTGTTGGTATTGTGACACTGTCCTTGGCGCGGTAATGTGGTCAGCCATTGCTCTCTTGGCATTTGCCTAGGATTGCACATTGACCGACAAAGACAACAGGGTGTAATGGAACATCAATCGTGATTGTCCCTGCTGTACAAATTGATATGCGGTGCTGGGTCGCTGCTAGTAGAGTCAGCTCTAAATGATCTCCATTAGGTGCAGAAGTCTGCCCCAGCTGAGGTCATAGAGGTCAGCAAGATAGCCACTTTCCTTGCCTAGCTGTAGGGCACAGACATGTCAGCTTTGCGAGCAGCCAGCACCAACTTCCGAGAAACATATCAAATTGATCTGCTGGAGATGCAGTGCCAAGAGGTTACTGTAAATGCTGATCAGTGTGATAACTGTCTGTGAAAGACCTTCATAGTCTGTAGAGGATTTCACAGTCGACAAAAGCGGCCCGTTGCATATGATGCCATGGTTACTCGTCCAAACCGTGATCGACCGATGGTCTGATCCAAACGGTTTAGTACGACTTGGGCTGGGCAACCACCTTTCCCCATTAGGTTTCATGATCTTCATTTCCGGACGTCAAGTCCGGGCTAGTGCTACGCCAACCCAATGAGCCGCTGCTGATATTCACTCTAATTCAATAGTTTGAGACCAAGGCATCTGCCAAGCGGAGAGGGGGACTCATGTCAAACTGTGGAATTTGTCGCAAGATGAGGCTATCACTGGCCAGTCTCAACGGGCGCACCCATTCTTTATTGCAATTCTGACGTTTTTGCCGCGTTGCAGTCTCACAGAGGCCAGCTTGTGTGCGCGTCATACCTACAGCCACTGCAAAGTGCACAGAGCAAAAAGTCATGAGCCCTTTGTTCAAGGGAGGAGATTGCAATCATTAGAGCTAGCTACATTAGACGGCTGCGGTTACTACGTCAGCCGTTGAACATTCCTCTTCATCTCCCCGGATTTGCATACTTACTTGGACTTAATTCTGCCTTTATTTTGCTTTTGACCTTTTATTTCCTTCTTCAATCAGGATTCCAGTACAACTTCTTCCCAGCTCGTCAGAAAAGCTCCCAAAATGGCAGACATTCATGGTTACAATGGTCACGTGAACGGCCACAACGGTCACAATGGCCATCCCGTTCACCATGAAAAGCAAAAACAACAGAGGCATCTAAGCGAGTTCGGCACTCACTTGGTAGCGGCATCTGGAGAATTTGTGGGCACATTTCTGTTTTTGTACTTTGCTTATGCAGGCAATGTCGTTGCTGTCCTTCAAGAGCCCATCTCAGGACCCAATGGCTCGTTGGCCAACAACACTGTCATGTATGTCGCTATGGCATATGGCTTTTCGCTTCTGGTGAATGTCTGGGCGTTCTACCGAATTAGTGGTGGACTATTCAACCCTGCCGTAAGTCATGCTTACTTTCAGCTCACCACTCGGGTAATCTAACGGTGGTCCAGGTCACTTTTGGACTTTGCCTAGCTGGTCAACTCCCATGGATACGTGCACTGTTTCTTTTCCCAGCTCAGATCATTGCAGCCATGTGTGCAGGTGGTCTCGTTAACGCTATGTTCCCTGGAAGTGCCTCTCTCGCAAACACTACACTCGGGCCCAACACTTCAATTGCCCAAGGTGTCTTCCTTGAGATGTTCTTCGCAGCACAGTTGGTCTTTGTTGTCTTGATGTTGGCTGCTGAGAAGTCTCTTGATACCTTCCTGGCACCTGTCGGTATTGGTCTGGCTCTTTTCGTAGCCCTCATTCCAGGTAAGCATCGCCATTTCAGCCTCGTCTCAAGTAGACTAACAATATTGTGTAATAGGTGTCTTCGTGACCGGCGGATCTGCCAACCCTGTTCGATCCTTTGGTTGCGCTGTGGGCTCTAGAGAGTTCCCTGGCTACCACTGGATCTACTGGGTTGGCCCTTTCCTTGGTGCTGCCCTTGCTGCTGGTTACTTCCGTCTCGTGAAGATGATGCATTACGAAGAAGCAAACCCTGGACAGGACAGCCCCGTCGACGTATAAACGAGCGTTTTGAGTTCTTTGACTTGGCCATCTCCAAGCTGGCGTTTGGGCTCATAACTTAATTTCATGGAGGGTGAATGAAAAGCAGCGTGGAAGAAACCAATTTGCAAGAAGGGGTTGTCAATTCTTGAGAATGATAGTTGGGACAATATATGCATAGGATAGCAACAAGGAGTTTGGCATTCGTAATAGCCTTTCAATACCACAGAGTCACAATCAACTTAGAGATTTTGAATTCGCATCTCTCCAAGTCACGGCAGCGAGTAAATGACATAGACACTCAAGATAACGACAATTTAGGTTTTAATAAAGTTACACCTTTGAAGCAGCATGGCTCCTATGTTTGCACATGATCTATCGGAGTCATGATGTTTCATCTTTGCCCTGTTTTAGCATAAGGTTCGGCTTGAGGGACAAAATTACGTGCTTGCTTCTGTCTGGTCTGGTCTGGACCGTGATATACACAATCAAGGCAGATGATCCCGAAAGCCGAATGTATCCTATGCAAGGTCTGAAGTCAATGTTGAATACAATGTCGTCTGCAAAAGATCTGCGAAGTAGCCTTGACAAATATCAAGCGCAAAATGCAGAGGAGTTCAAGGCAGAGACAGGACAAGCGTCCAATGAGCCTTTTCTCATTAAATAAAGTCCACGTTTGTCATGAATATTGCTTATTACCTATCATAACAGACCCGAATAACAATCCAGAATACAACGCTCATAGTTCCCATGCTCCTCTGTCATCCATAAACACCACATCCCACCAGTTTTGCTTCTCCTTCTTGGCCCATTTCGACATGCAAATGCCATCAAAGTCCGAAGTCACCAACTCCTTCCGGAGATCCATAAACCGCCTTATCTCCTTGTACTTCTCGAGACCCCAGTAGACAATCTTGCCGTCCTCGGGTGTCTCTATTCTGTGGAGAGGTTGCTGCCGGCGCTGCTTGAGCTGCGCCATAACAAGATCGCGCAGGTAGGGGAAAAACCACATACGGGGCCACCACCAGATGCGACGGCCCTTGAGGTTGTTGATGTGCGCGTTGTGATGGATGTTGACGGGGATGGCAGTGGTGAAGAAGTCGGCATAGACGTTCATGTCACCCCAGTCAAGGCTGCGTCGTTGTTCCGCACTTACAACGCGACCAATGGGGTTGGTTGCGTTGGCAATCTCAGGAGGAATCTGAGTGAGACGGACAGGTTCGATTTCGAGCTCTGCGGATCGCGCTGCAATCATAGTTTGGTTGTTGAGCGAGACAATATCACCATCGTCTTCCTCAAACACAGTAGGGATGGAGATGGTTTGGTAGTAATCCAGGCCGACATGGTACTCGAACTGGTCACGCACCATAGCAGAAGCATTCAGGTTGCCGTCAATTTTGTCGCCGAGTTCTCGCCTCCACGTGCGCCAAACCTCTTGCTCTCCCCAAATCTCACCGAAGAAGCCTTGGTCACTGTAAAAGTGGTTTCCTTGGATGGCTTTTTTATTCGTGTAACGATCCTGAGCGCGTCGGAAGTATCGTCGCATGTCGCCAACAGGTCCGATGAAGGCTCCACTGTTGATGTACTTGGGACGGACATCGACCATGCGCATCTCCGGGTCAGCATCTGTGTCAGGTCCGTAAAGGTCCTCACGGAGAGGACTTTCTGGAAGCTCAGAGCAGTGAAGCTCAGATCCAGACGGAGGGCTGGGCCAGCACCTCTTCTGTGTGGATACCATGATGGTCTGCTTCATGGGGCATGGGCCGGAGCCAGTCCATTGCTTCTGCAGACGCTCGTTGGCCTCGGCATTGAGATCGTGGTAGCGCTGAATAAGAACACTGGGAGGAAGTTGGAACCAGGAATCGGAACTATCAGCTACCATGATAAGATCGTCTGGGTTCAAGTGGTCCTTGTGGCCCGGCTTTAGACGCACGCTCCAGTCGAGGTAATCGAGAACGCCAGCAATCTTGGCGAGATGGGAGCCGCTCTTACCCCAGTTGAGGATGATGGGTGTGGGATATCCGAGGGCTATAGCCGTAACCATGGCCTTACAAAGATTGACACCTGGGGCGTTTGCGGGGAGAAGAATAATCAAGCGGCGATTGGAAACTTGTTGTGGCATTTTAGGGGGATTGGCCATGACGGGAATGGCGGCGGGAACTTCAGGAGCGTCGGGAACATCGAGGGCATTCACGGCATCCGGGGCCATCTCAGCATCGGCATCCTCCGGGCTAGTAGGGATAGCAGGGACTTCCGGATCGACGGGAAGTTCAGGCTGATCAAGTACGTCGAGGGGATCGGGCATATCCAGAGGATCACCGGGGATGTCAGGGATAACATCAGCAGCTGGCGATGAACCCTTGACAAGGTCGGGAACGATTCCAGGAGTAGCCTTCGGCGCAGCTACTTTCCCTTCAGCCACCTCAAACACATCGCCCGTTCCATCGGAGAGGTATTGTCGGCCCTGTAATTGTTTGTCAGTTTGATCATTTCAACAGTCACGATATTCATACCTCAAGCGCGGCAAGAGTCAAAAATGTAGGGACAAGAAGAATAGCTACGAGTACAAGGAAAATCCCGCGAGTCGACAAGCGAAGACATCTCCTCGGCGTATACTGAGAGGTTGTCTCGGCCTTGTCTTTTACTGTCGTCGTGGGCAGCTCCTGGTACCCAGTGTTGTTAAACATCTGACTCCACCAGCTCCCAGCTTCCCGAGTGTTGGACATGATGGTAGAATGACCCAGTAGCTGATCTCAATTGACCAACTAAACTTGGAGTCAGGTTCCTGAAATGATTGTTCAAA
Organism: Fusarium camptoceras; assembly: GCA_004367475.1. Taxonomy (NCBI): domain Eukaryota; kingdom Fungi; phylum Ascomycota; class Sordariomycetes; order Hypocreales; family Nectriaceae; genus Fusarium; species Fusarium camptoceras. The sequence continues at coordinate 666,927 of QGED01000007.1, forward strand.
AGAATGAATGAGCGAACAGAGAGAGAGAGCTGGAAAAAGCCAAGTAGTTCAGGTCATATATCAAGGGACCGTACCCCTAAAAACTGCAGGAAAAGGGATTGAAGCCACTGGAATTTTGAGTCTCCCTTGCGCAGGGTATCTTGACAAGAATGCATTTATCGATTGGTTGCTTTTGTCACTGCATCTCACATGAAGGTCAGTTGTCGAATGGCTGTTGAGGGAAGAAGCAAATAGTTTGTCTCTTATTGTCTCTTAGGTGCTCAGGGGTAGAAAAATGCCAACAGGCATTCCACATGCTAATTGCCGCCACCTCAAATGGCGTTAAGAGGGCCACAGAATAAATGCGCACTCAAACGCGATCGACTTGTTTCTTTCTTTTTGCTCCTTAGTAGAGTAGGCGCTAGTTGCCAATAGCTCCCTATTACCCCTGGAACGACATCGCTAGCGCTCAGCTAGACACCACCTAAAACTCGGGGCCCAGCATCGTGGCGCTTCAATTTGCAATTCCAAGAACATACCATGCCATGCCATGAGTATCCAGACTCAGTTGACCTGACTAGTCAATTGAGTTGACACTCTATCTACCTTGGCAGATGTGAAGAAAAAGCGTTCGGCCCAGTGAGACAGACCCATCGTCAACGGGCTCTTGAGCATGTCCCTGACGTTGTGTCTGAGTTGTCCAGACTCGGAAAAGTATTAAATCAGCCATCGCCCGTCCCAAGAATGTTCAAATACATATCGATATTTTGATCAATAATGCATGTCTGGCCTTGAAGCTTTTGCGAGGTCGGGTGTTGGGTGTTGGTTACCAACCCGTGCGACAGGTAATTGAACTGGCTCCCTTAATGGCCCAATTAATGGCCTGGCAGTCTACGCTGAACAACGCCTTTTCATCACAAATGCCAGAGTCAATATCAGTTCATTCATTCGGTGATCGAACTTCGATTTGAATTAGAATACTTTTTGCTTCATACACCGACAATGCAGACTTGATTGCGCACAGTTCTGTTATCGCTGAAACAAGGTACCGTGGGGCTGGAAAAAAGCAACGACGCCGACTTTTATTGTTATGAGACATCGCTAATAAAATTCTCAAGATAAGGCTAAATCGACATGTACCCCTGCGTTCCTAGCCCGCCCAGATCATTCCTCCTCAAACAAGGGAGATGGATCTCCCTTGCTGTGAGGTGAGCATGTCTTGTCCTAATATTATGCATATATCGGAATTGATTGCTGCTCAAACTGTGAGAATGCCGTTGTTTTAACCACAGTGGGATGATCCTGCGGTATCGCCTGTCTGAGGTACAGTGCCAGGGGAAAAGGCCGATCTTCCTGCGTCCAGAAGCCTTCCCCACTGACGGCGCGTCGGCGATAATTGCCTGCTCGCGTCCCTTGAATCAATCCCTCAACGTCTTTGCGCTCCGAGGTTCGCTTATCCCATTTTAGTCTCAGGGCGTTGAAGTCATCGCTGAACAAGATTGGTACATTGACTGGGACTTTGGAGGATTGTGAGGATGCTAGTAGGAGTTTGTAGGTTTCGAGGGTGAGGAAAGGGCTGTAGACAAGGGTTTCTTCATCCATCATTCGTCCCGCCTCACCGAGGTCAGCGATTGATGGTGTTCTCAGCACCACGATGCCAAGACTTTGTAGAAAAGTATCATCAGCTGCAGTGAATGTCGGATCTTGGGCGTAAATTTGTAGAGTGCTCTTATCGTTTAACGGTAACGCAAGATGCGATGCGATAGCCATTAGCATCACCAGCTGTTTAATGCGACGCTGTTGATCCTTAGCGTCAAGCAAGCTCCCTAGACCCAGTGAAACAATTCTGGTAATGCGCGGTCGGTTCTTAGTTCGCAGCATATCTTCAATTATCTTTGCAAAAGCGGATTGGTTGTAAATGTCCATCGCATCTTCATAGAGTCTATAGAGTTGCTGAAGTTGTTTGCCGGATGATGCACTGTTTTTTCTTGAGTTTTGTGACTTTTTGCTGGGTGCGTAGTGGTGAGCTTCTAGGGGTTATGTTAGTGGATTGGGCGCTAGAACGAGTAGCCTGGAGTGAGTTACCATCGCTCTCAACGATCTGTATCTTCTTTGAGTGTCGCATTATGACCAAACTTCTCTTGATGCTGTACAATTCTGGGACGATTATTGGAAGAGTTTATTGTTCTTGGAACTGAATGTCAAACTGATGCTATCCTCATTTACAGCTGGGCTTTCATTCTCTCATATACTCATTTCATTTAACGCCACCCTAATGAGATCCATGAGACTCTACCATCACTTGCTCGGTGTTCGGTCGTCAGCAAAAGCCTTTGTAATCTTCAGTGTAACGATATTCTCTCTATGCAAGCTACAGGGTTGTCGCACTTCGTTTATCCGGTTGTTGCTCACTGCATGACAGAGCAATGTCTTCATTTCTAAGCTAACGTCCACTAATCCTCTTTCGGTTCAACGTTACAAATGCACCAAGCTGACAAAAGCTTCAATGACGACAGCCTCCATATTTATCACGGAATTCATCAAGATGCCTGGACATTGTTTAGATGGAATGGATTATTCATAATTTAGTATGGATGTATATAAAATGAACTCGCGCCCGACACTCGCGCATATGGGTCTCGGCCGTCTACAGAGTACCTGTTTTGTTGCGACCATGAGTGAGATCACCCTACACCTGCAAAAGCCCCATTGCAATTAATAATTCAGGCACTTCACATTTCCAGTCTAGCATTTCGCATCGCCGGTAAATGACTCACCATCAATCTGCTCCTTCCATTTTTTAATTAACTGCATAATCCTTCTTCCTTCTATAGTGACTCATTTGACGGACTCTTGGTGTTCTTGTCCAAATATTTCGCACCTCGGCCTTTCTAAAGTCCGACTCAGCTACCGCCAATCGGTCTTGGCTTTTTCCGGTCGTGCTGAGGCGGAGGAACCCATTCAAACTCGGTGCTGAAGGCTGCCGAAAACTAAGCCTTTTGGATCCGCAATCAGCTTTCGAGGTTGAAGCGGTTAATCCAAAGGATAAGGAACGGGTATCGGGGGTTTCATTCTTTTCTTTTTTTCTTTTTCAATCGCTATGAAACTGAGGATACATTGGTTTTCTAGACGGTCGTACGTTTCGGCAGAGAGCATTGAATGTAGTAATTGAAAATACAATCTTCATTCATTTCTAGGCACTACATTTAACATATTAAAAAACCATCGTTCCCTAACCATGTCGGTTGTGATCCGACCATGGGACCTTCATCCCCATAAATGATGTCCGCGATGACTTCCGAGTAGACTCTGGTCTGGGCTGTCCAGGAACACCAGGCGCATACGGCACAAACCCAGGTTCAGGCGAAGTATGACTTGGCGACGTGAAGGTCGGTGGTGAAAACCCAGGTTGTGTTTCATAAGGCGGTGTTTGTTGTTGAGTAGGCTGGTACGCCTGGAAAGCGTTCGCTAACGATCCAGGAGGAGTCGAATGCCGTACATTGTCGCCCGAGCCTGGTACGTATGGTCTGTACGTGGGTAAATGAGGACCGGTAATTGGCTTCCTTCTGATCGGACTTGAAGCTTGTCCCGGTGCCGTGGAGCCGAGATCGGATTGCCGTTTGAATAGTGGTTCGGGGTTGAAGTCGAGGATGCCTGTGGCGGGACTGTACAAGTCTTGGACCGAGTCGGCAGAAGGTCCTGATGGTGTAATGGAGGGTCTGTGAACCTGTTCTTGTAGAGTATAACCATGACTTGAGGCAGTCTGGGGTTCGCTCGCGGGAATTCTCTCCGAATGGAAGTTGGACATTGCAGGCTGGAACGCTCCCAGGGGAGTTTCTGGTGGTACTCCTCCGTACACCGAGCTTCGCGCGCTCTCAACTTTGACTTCTACAGGGGGATCGTCGTAATTGAGTTCCTGCCCTTTGCTTTGCACACTTCGAACCACCGCAGTGACAGCAGCATCGCCAGATTCCATAGAGACTCTCATTGCACTCATCAGCTTAGAGACATGCTCGACCACTGCCGAGGTAGTCAAGTAATCGCCCGATGTGAAAGCCTTCTGCAAAGCATTGTCACCATCTCGATCCACAATTAAAACGTCCGCGCCGCGCTCGAGTAGTAGTTCCACAGACTCGCTCTCTCCCCTTCCAGCTGCTAGCATCAGTGCCGTGTTGCCGTAGATGTCTTTATGGTTGATATCCGCTCCGGCGTCGAGGACAAGCTGCAGTGACTCCTTGGATAGGTAGAAAGCTGCTTCAACAAGAGGAGTGGTGTCATCTGAGCCACCTACAACGTTGACGTCGGCCTTGGCTGCTATAAGTTTCTTGAAGATATCCTCTTCCATCTTCTTTACTGCACCAATGATGGGATACTTGTTATCACCTCCTCCAAGGTTGGGATCGGCCCCGTGTTCGAGTAAAATATCGACAACATCGTCGTTGCCGTATTGGACGGCGACTTGGAGGGCCCTACCTTCTGGCATGTTCTCGTGAGTCGTGAGATTGTTGACGTCGGCGCCGCGCTCCAAGAGGAGCTTAACCACATCAATATGGTCATGTTCCGCAGCAGTTTGGAGAGCCCAACCGTCATCAGAGTTGATGTCAGCGCCAGCGTCGAGAAGCATAGTTACAATGTCATAGTTGCCATCATACGCTGCTGCTGTGAGGGCATTGCCATATCTTTGATCCATGGTTAGCAAAGTCCTTGGTCCCTTCTTGTTTGGTACACTTACACTTCGCCAGTCGCATTGGCGCTGGCTCCATATCTGAGAAGCAACTCGACAGATCTCTTGTTCTCGTGATCGGTTGCTTCGTATAGCGATTCATCCAGTGTCTCTGAGGATATACCTCCCTGACTATACTCCCACATAGTCTCGAGGATTCGTAATTCCTCGTCACCGTCGGATCCCTGCGCTGTGAAGAGGAAAGCCTTGTCACAGTTCAGACCGGGACATCTCTCCAGTATCATGGTAACAATGTCCCAATGTCCATCGGCAGCTCTTGCTGCCTCGTCCAGAGCTTGCTGTTTAGCATCCAGCGACTGTTCAAAATCGTTGAAGAGTCGCTTGAAGGCTTCGGTTCGACCCCATTCTGCCGCTTTGATCAGTGCAGTTTCAAATTCTGAGGAGGGCAGTTTGTCTGAGTACTCGCTTATGAGGAACTCAAAGACTGATAGGTCGGCTCTCATGGCTGCCAGGGCGAGAGGACATTTCACAATCTCTTCATCATCTTCTTCGTCCCCATCGTCATCGCTGTCGCTATCGCTGTCATCATCATCATCGTTGCCGTCATCGCCATCACTGTCTTCGTTCTTCCCTTCCTCCTTGTCTCCAGACCCAGTCTCATCATCCTCCTCTTTCGGAGTCACGAGAGAGACATTGTGAGCAACCAAAAGCTTCACCGCTTCGGTGTTTCCAGACTGAATAGCCGAGCATATCACGGCTCCAGATTCCGAACAACTGGCATTTGGGTCTGCCCCTCGTTGCAAAAGCTGTGTCATGATCTTGACATCCCCTGCTTCTGCCGCCATACCCAAAGGAGTCACAGCATCCCGCTCTTTGCCCGCATCAAGATTGGCACCTCTGTTGAGGAGTTCTTCCACGTTTTCGGATTGACCAAGACATGCGGCGAAATGAAGCGGTTGGTTGTCGAGGTCATCATACGCATGCATGTCTTCAGCATAACCATTGTCCATTAGAGCGGAGACAAGCCCTCTGAAGCCAATGGCAGCCGCCACGTGCAATCCAGCGAGGGAAGCACGGTTGAAGTAACCAAAAGACCATGTCAGCCGATTGTGTTCTGTCAGCCAACGGCGTCGAATCTTGGAATCCTTCTCCCAGAATTTCTCCTCCCAACTGAGCGCCTCGGCAATTTCGGCTGTAGCCTGACTGGCGTGATCAAGCCAATGCTTCACCGCGTAGGCCAAAGCGATATCCTTCAGGCGTGGCGCCTCAGGATCTTCCTCCTCGTACTCTTCTCGCTCGTCCCCACCGTTGGAGGTCTCAGAGCCGTCGTCCGAATCACCATCCTGGGCCTCATTCGCGACACTCTCCTCATCGTTGTTATTCTCCTCGGTCTCATCAGCGCTACTTCCGGATCCATCCTTCTCCTGTTCTTCTTCGACAGTATCGAGTGCCTGATCCGTGTCCTCTTGTAGCTCTACATCTTCATCGGGAAGGTCGCCGAAGGTCTCCATGACGTGGCTGAATGCACGGAAACCGAGGATTCCGTGTTGTAGTTTGATGTCGTCTTCTGTGAGACCTAGTAGGCGATGGGCGTTCTCAAGAAGATGCGTCTTGACCACGGGGAACGCGAAGCATACGGTAGGCTCAATAGACCCTTCGTTCGTCTTGAGCACGATCAAAGGCCTGCACTTGAGAATGAGTTCGTGCAACTCTGAAACCTGTTCGTTAGATGATTGCAATCCAGCAAGAAGGCCAAGCTCTGACTCGGTCGGATCCACGTATGTGAGAACAAGTACACGCAGCATCTCCTTAATCTCGCCAGCTTTGGACCGGTTCTTGTCCAAGACATCCTGCCACGCAGCATTGAGAAGCGAGTCCAGTTCTTGCGGGACACCTTCGAGTAAACGACGGACTTGGAGATCGTTGTCATGCTGTGGCAGGTCTTCAAGGGAATCGCATGTGATGTCGATCCATTGCGTGTTTTGAGCTCGTTGACCGATGACACTGCTGGTGAAATACACAAGAGCCTTGCTGTACTTCTTGTGCTGTACCAACTCCTGTACCTTTTTCTGGGCATGCTTTCGTAACTCCAGCTGAACCTGGTCACCGTACTTCTCATCTTCGAGATCGACCAAGCGGACTAAAGGCTTCCTCAGCGCCTGGTCGATTTCCCAGGACTGGCCACTGGTGAACATCCATCGTACAAGTGGCCGCCTACCACTTCCATCGTGCTCGATTTCGGAGCTTATAAGATTTAACAGAGTCGCTGTTGAGACAGCGTCTGCAGAAATAGTCTCCAAATTGTTAATGACAAAGTACATCCGAGCCCCGATAAACACGTCGTCCGTAAGGATGTCTTGGAGGACCTGCCACAGATTCTCGACAGTCAGTAGCGCTGCGGTTTCACGCCCTTTCTTCTTGAGCAGAAACTTGGCGTGTATTGCAGCCAACTCTTGCTTGGAAATGATCTGGTGTATGAGAGCCTTCAATAGTTCCTCAGCTGTACTATAGTCTGCCGTTTTGTCGCAAAAGAAATATGCCAGGTAGACTTGTGACGAGGCCCGATGAGACTCCTCTATGTTGTCAGCTTCCGCATCATCTTCATCATCTTTGGACAACTCCTCGATCTTCTCAATGGCAGACAAGGCAGCGCTTGTCTTGCCACGGCCATCGCGACCACGAACCCATAGACTATCGCACTTCTTGACGAGAGATGCATCCTCAGCATCATTGGGCTTGGAAAGCCAACCTATGAATTCGGGTTCCTTGGCAAACCAAGGCGATGTTGTCGTGTTACGCTTGATAGCCTCTCTCTTTCTTTGCACTGACGCACCCTCCAGTGCTCTTCTTGCTTGGTTGACGAGTGCTTGGTCCACATGACGTGTTGCGTTGTGCCGACTCTTGACGCGCAAGCCTGAACCATTGATCAAACGTTTTAGGGGACCTCGCACTAACATGTATTGGTCGTCCTTGGAGCCTTTGAACTTGACCAAATCCCGATGGTTGGCGGATAGTCCCATCGTCTCCATGACACCGTCCAGGACGGCAGACTCTCGTGTGACAAACTCGCCAACCTTTTTTGGGAGCGGAATATTCAGGGCCGATAGAAACTGAGGCATTCCGGACAGATCCTTGATAGTCGTAGGCTGTTGCTCGTAGAAGCCGTATAACTGAATCTTGGGGTCGGTCTTGACTGCAAGACGGATAAACTCTTTTCTGAGCTCATTCAGGTATTCATCGTCAGGTCTCATGAGTTCGAGCAGTTTCGACGCTGTTGAAGCTCCTACCACTTCCCCTACATGAGAAAGCATACAGGCTAATGACGCGGCTTCAGCGCCCTTGAAAGGAGTTCCAAAGAATGCGCAGCCAGCTATGGATTCAAACATGCCAGGGAAGAGGTCTGGTCGCGATGCAGCGATGCAGACAGCCTGTCTGTGTGAGAAATGCTTGGAAAATTGGGAGAGGTGGTTCATACCTTGGCGATAACAAGTCCACCCATGCTGTGTCCGATAAATGTGATCGGTCTTGGAAAAGCGGCATTCTGAGAATGGTTAACCTCAGCCTCCCTTGTTAGTCTGTAGACCTACCTCTCTCTTTACTTTCAATCCTTCAAGTAACGTCTGTGCTAAGTTGTGTAGAAACTGCTTCATTTTGATGGCGCCAGTCCATGATGACTCGGAGTGGTAAAGGAGGATACGGGCGTTCTGAAAGTCGCGAGATATACCGTCTTCATCACTCGCCCAGTTAAAATTTGTTTCTGTTGATTTGAAGCTCAAAAGTGGATGAGCACCCAGTCCTGGAACAAATACAATACTATACGTGTTAAGTAACGATCAGTCTTTGATGAGAACATCTGCTTACTCCATGTCTGTCTTCTTGTCAGACGATGGGTCAGGGTAGAGCTGCTTGACTCCCTGCTCGACATTTTCGTATCCTTTTTTCGGCTTGGGAGCCGCCAAGGGGGGCGGACCACGCCGTGTTGCCGAGCGATGAAGCGACATGTTTGTCGTGATGTTCAACTCCAGATGATGAATATTGGAGCTTTTGGTGTTGTGCTTACGGTCCGGAGACAGAGGAGCGGGAAGCCAAGCTCTCAATTTTAGCTGGGTGGCTTAGTGGTACCATAAGGCTGCTAGTCCGATGAGGGCGTAGCATACGGGCTGACTTCTAAATAAAGGGTGTAAGAAATAACGAAACTGAAACTGCCACGATACAGAGTAAGCTGACCGATTTATTTTGGAGCCACTTATGTCACCACTTATTTTGAGGCCGCTGGTTTCATTTTCAGCCCCCAAGGTTAGGGGGCGATAAGAGGATACTGTACCCGCGTATCCACCAAGCATCACATCTTTGCTGACCACGGGATCATCCGCAACGCGCGCTTACACAGTATATAATCTGAGGTATCGAGATGAATGGAACTCGAAAGAAGTTAGTCAAGTCTCAAACTGCGAGAGGGATAATGTACTGAACTGTATCCGTGCTGCTCCGCGACTCGTTAAAAACAGACAAAACTGCAAGCTGACAATTGTCCCAACGCAAAGGATTCCATGAATGGACCCCCGGGCAATCCTTTTCACCCGAGCGTGACGCTGAGATCCTTCAAGCGTAGACGGTCCAATCATGGCCTCTTAGAACCGATTTAGTCCACCAGGTCATGGCTTAGCCAGCATCCAGCCCTGTGACCCTTGCTTGGTAAGGGTGCATTTTAATTTCCACTCTTTTCTTTTTATCACACCAGCTGAATGATTGTCATCACGATACAGTAGGGAGGGGGCGCTTTATTTATGTCGTCTTGAGAATCTATCTCAAAACTTACGCCGCGCCTTGCAATACCCTTGGACGTCAGCTCGATATTACATCTCACATACCTACCATGGCTAGTCCGCCTCCGCCATTTACCGTTCGCATCTTGGAGAGAGACTTTTTTGGCACCACTAGTTCCTCGGCGAAGGAGGATTTCACCAACCTCTTACCGGCGAGTGCTCGTTTCAACGATGATATTGTCACTCCGACGTCGGATCCAAATTTCCTGGAGAGAGAACTGTCCGTGTCGCGTCTGACCGATGTGCAAGAATATCTCTGGATGTGTGGCCGCTTGATGCCCCCTCGTCAACTTCATCACCAGAGGCTCATTTCTCGAGACATCGTCATCAGTGAGCAGGCTGAGCTTCACATGGTTTGGTGGAGGAACCGCATCTTCCTCAAGCCTATGCCAAAGTATCTACTCGACCCAAGCTTCTGGGCCGCCAACATCAGCGATACAGCGCATCTTGACGACGCTACGCAAGGCAACCTTGATGCCTCAGCGCGAGGGTTTCTCTTCTCATATACCGCGCTCATCGCGTACAAGAGTGACTTCCGCATCGCTAAAGAGTGTGGTTTACTCCCAGAAGAGGTAACCTGGGAAGGATGGAAAGCCTTTGCCGCAGAGGTTCTCGAAAACCATCGCTACGACCGCGTGAATCCACGATATTGGTACGGAGAGTTGCGCTTAAGCAGACTCAACAAGATCTACGCTTTCCGCAAGGGATATTTACTCCGCGGCTACTCGAGAGTCGCGTCTCACACTGTCTACGGCGATCTCATCCGTGACAACTTCTCAGTACTGGCAGGTATCCTAGCTTATGTCGTGATTGCGCTCACGGCGATGCAAGTAGGACTGGGTGTTAACGGGTTAATGGACGAACAGGCGTTCCAAAACGCTAGCTATTTCTTGACGGTGTTTGCATTAATTGTGCCACTGATAGGCGCGATGTTTATCTTCTTACTTGTTTTCGTCATGATTGTTAGTAACTGGAGGGTTACAAAGACGTTTGAGAGTAGGCGTCTGAAGAAGATGAAGGTAAAGCTTTTGCGACGGAGGGAATAATGTGGTTAAAACAAAGCGGGCGTTTGTTTCAATTATTTAACGAATAAGAATTATTATAGATGTCAGAAAAGATGTATTGTAAATGGACAAATGTATATAAAATATTGAGAATAACCTGTTTTGTATGTTGTGGTCTGAACGATAAAAACAAGAATAAATCCGAAGCACTGAGACGGGCAAAAAGATTGATCACGCTGGGGATCGAACCCAGAATCTTCTGATTCGTAGTCAGACGCCTTGCCATTGGGCCACGCGACCTCGCTTGTTGAAAATCATTGTCGGTATCAGTCTCTAGATCGGTCCACGCAGTCTCTCGCTCTTCTCAAATCCATCCATTCATCGTTGGTCGCATGTTTGTATATCATGAAAACCACAGTCGCGATATAATTTGTTCTGCTAGAATTGCTATAACGTCTCTGGCGACGCGAGGGTAACGTGCTGGTACACCAACAGGCTGGGACGTTGTTCCAGGTAGGCCATCTGGACCAAAACCAAAAGAAATTACCTATTGTACCCAAATAACGTTCTTTGCACAATCGTGTAGTGACCCAGTACCGACAATGGCAAAAAGAGAAAGGGAAAGAAGAACAGGATTAGCAAGTGCTCAAATGCCAAGACCTCAAGATTCTGCTGTTGAAGAGCAAAAGTCATCTTGTTGTTGCCCCGTCATAGGGTAGCCCTTCTAATGAACAGCTGTCTTCTGAAGCGTTGTAGGCTGGCTGAGGCGCTAGTGAGATTGTCCCCACTTGTTCTCCAACTCGACAAAAACCTACAGTCTAGTATGCTGCTTGAAGCACGGTAGATTGATTGAGTTATTTCCTTCTCTATATGCCTGGCGGTCAAGCTCTCTGACAGGTCAAAGAGCGTCTAACTCCGCTATTGGGCATCAGAGTGACAGAAAAACTGATCGACGAAAACACAGGAAGCGGCATAATTTGGTGACCTTCTGAAGAGCAAGAGTGATACTTGGTGTAATTTATTTTGGCAATCTACTCTAGGCCTCACAGGGCATCTTTTGTCTTGCTAACCTCCTGGGATACCTTTCTGTGCCACCCCCAAAAAATATTGCCATTATCAATGGCTCAATAGAGAAGCCGGCTGCATCTCAAAAGTTGCCTGAATAGGTGCCACGACCCCATTAAAAAAGTGTCGGCGAAATGGCTGAAACTCGAAATCCTTTGTCACATCGCGCCCTGGAAACTCGCACCGCAAACATCTTTGCACCGCATACCCATACGAATGTCCTGCCTCCAAGTATATATTCTCCGTCAGTCTGTTCGCAATCTCGAAATCGCTAGGCTCTGGAGATAGTACACCGAGAGAAGCAGCGAAGTCGCAAGCTTGAAGTTCTCGACGGAGTTGGTCGAGAGTTTTGTTCAGACACAGCTCGATGAGTAGGATGCCCAGACTGAACAGTGTTTTGTTGCGTATTTGACTGTTTTGAAAATCTGTGAGGGGGCTCATAGGCCCTGAGGATAGCCGTTGTGATATCGGCTTGAAAAGTTGTGAGATACTTGGATAGTCAGCCTGTAAGGATGCTGAGCCGGTACCATGTGCCTCTTCCAAGAATAATTGGAGATGGTTCTTCCCATCCCAGTCATCATCGAGCCATGGTGAACCACAAAGGTACAGCACTGCCCAACTGGAGGCTGCGGCGATAGCAAGTCTCTGTTTTCGGGAGAGTACAAGATGTGGCGGTCGTACTGGACTCGTCTTGGGCTTCAGTAGCGTCTTGAGATGAACGGTTTCTGTTGTTTTCTTTGCGTTGTCGGAGTTTTCCAAGATAACTAGCCTCTTATCATCATCCAACAGTTGAACAACGCCCCGTTTGGCGTCTTTTAGATTATTGATGAATTGGCACATGCAGGCTATTTCCTGCGAGACCAATGTTTCGGCTGATGAAGTGAGACTGGCTGTGTGGAATTAGTAAGTTCTTAAACTTATAAACTGACATTGTTTTATCAAGAAAGAAGATTGAAAGAACTCACCTGTTGCCTCAGGCGTCACGAGGCAGTCCGGTGACTTTTGTGATAGACCAATCATTTCTTTGAACTTCTGCCTTCTGGGTGATCGTGTGTGAAGTATCTGAGGCGAGACTTCAGGCGAGATAATTCGTGGACTTCCTTGCGATTGCGTATTCAGCTTGTCCTTTTCTTCCACTCGGATATGAATCGACTGCCAAGACATCAAACTTTGAGGTGATGAGAAGCAAAAGTCCAGCTTTTCCGATGTGATGGTCTTCTCCATATGCCAGCAAAGACGTATACTTCCCCAATGCTCAGCGCAATCACAAGTCCACCCCACAGACTGGAGAGCTTTGTGAACCAAACGTACGTTCTCCCTAATTTTGTCACACTCTCTTTGATTGTAACGGGCCTGTAATCTTTCCGCAAGGTGGTCTGACTCATCTGAAGGTATCTCAATCTTCTCGAAGACGTTTTTGAGACACTCGTTCCAGCGCTGGAGCTCATCTATAAAGGCTTTGCGCTCTTTGCGACCGAAACTTCGCTTCACCCTTCGCCATTCCCAATTTGCTCTTTCCGGAGCAGTGTCTGTCCATTTAGGCTGTGTAATACCCGTTAGTTATGTGCTCAACCATCTTTTGGGTCATATACCTTGCCCGAAGAATCAACGTCTAGGCTGTCCATCATTCTCGCCAATAAGGCCTCCATTCTGTCAATGATCGCCATGAACTCATCACATTCTTCCATTGTGCAGATCCCTGATAAATGCTCTTCTAGTTCCTGACGAGTAGGCCTTGTCAAACCGATGCCACTCAATGTGACATCCAATTGCTTCCCTTGGATAAAGACATTCATTCGTATTGTTTGCAGTGTTGATTGGTATTTCCAATAGTCTTTGACCTGACCGAGACATCTCTCGTAATTGTCAAAAGCATAGAGGATAAGAGGTATGGCACCGAGAACCAAGCCAGCGGCTTCCATTGTCGGGAAGCTTGATGCACAAGATATGCAATGGTTGGCGCTGGAGGGTTGTCGAGAAGAGATGGCAAGGAAAGAACATTGGAAAGCAGACAAGGAATTGCTCTCCCAATAAGATAAATGCCGCACAGAAATCAGGCTGCGAATAGGTAACTGTGATACGCTCGATATATGCTGCCATCAGCCGCAAATCTCACCACATGTCAATATTAGATCAGTCCAGCTGATTACCCCGCCTTGAAACAGAGCGATACATAGTGGACGAGATGTAGCCTGTTGCTTGCGAGCCTTCATCTTCTAGAGGTCCATCACCTTCAATGTACTGATTCCAAATCTCCTGCAAAGATTCCGAGTTTAAGAGATACATGTCCATCCAATAGGTTTGCAAGAACTCTCTAAATGCCTCCATCAGAAGATAGCGGAGAAGTTGCCCGAGGTCACTCGCTTGCTGAGCTCTTTGGAAACTGTATCAATGAGTACTCTCGGCTCCTTGTCGTTCTGGGCGATGAGGACTGCCAGGTTGTCAAACTCAAACAGATCGGTATAGATAAAGCTCTTGATGGGTATGGACGACTGAAGGTATGGGGCGAGCAAAACAGAGCCACGCTTTCGGCTTTGACTCGGGGTTCGTTGGATGACACCTTACGCCGCGATGATACTCTCAAGGAGAATGTGGCCCAGATACTCGACCTCTTGATCCACCAACTAGAAGCAGGTAGGACACTGTGAACATCTAGGTTCATACAGGCTTTTTATCGATGAGACTAACCTTGATAGCTGTGTTGATTGCCTCCCAGAAGAGTGGAGATGCCATCAAATCAGAGGCCGAGTCCACGAGCAACCCCGATTTCGACTCGGATGTCGAGTACTCATCCGACAGCTCGGAAGATAGCGGTGCTTCGGGTGGGTGCCTAAGCACCGGGCGGAGGCCTCACAAGATAGCAGTCTTGATGGCCTATATCCAAGAACAGATACAGCTTTTGTATCATCTCGACACATTACTGCGTCGTCCGCGGCTGTTGGGAAGATATTTGAAGTCAGCAAATGAGAATCGCCAAGTTTCGCTTATGGAAAAGTATGATCATGCCCATATAGAGCAAAAGCACCGACAATGGACTGCGTCCTTCAAGTCAGAAAATGAGACAGAGAACGAGGCAGAGTCACAGGACCTCTCATCGCAACAACAAAAGGCCCAGGCATACAAAGTATGGGAAGACGAGCCCATCGCTAGCCAGGATGCTTTGGAGACGAGAGAAAAAGGATCAAAAGAAAGCTGACAGCCACAGCATCATCTCACGTCTCGCCAGAGCAAACACCAGAAGGAGAGAACAGCTGAGGTACTGGGAGCGACATCCGTTTGACAAACAGATTGAAGAGGTTGCTTCAGTCACAAACAAAGAGCCGCGAATTCTCCTTAGAGGTCTGGACTTGAGTAGAGACATCGGCGCCGAAAGGCCTAAATCACTGACGTCGGTACCTACTGTACAGAGCTTTTCTACGGTGGCGAAGTCAGCGATTGATGAGACAAGAACATTATCGGGGAGGCCCAGAACCGTGTACGCCGCTTCTGTCGTTGCGGGCCGACAATCCGCTCGTGTCCCCGATGTTCCTAAAGCAGCATTCAAGGAGGATCAAGTGGAATGTCCATTTTGCCACGCAATGCTCGACTCAGCCACAATAAAATCAAGAATGTCTTGGAAGTAGGTGATAAGAAGATATCGAGATGCTGAGGCGCATACAGATGCTAACAGGATCCAAGGCGTCATGTGTTTAGAGATCTGCGACCTTACACATGCACATACGATGAATGTTCCAACCCGGACAAGATGTATGCAACACGCCATGACTGGATCTACCACGAGATGCAAATGCACAGACGACAATGGAAGTGCCAGAAGTGCGATTTTGTCTTTCATGACAAGGGCTCGATGGCCGATCACTTGAAAAAGAGCCACTCGGAGTCTGTGGCTACTCAACTATCAATATTACTTGAGATGAGCGAGAGGCCGCTCGACGATGACCACCTAGCGAGATGCGTCTTGTGCCCGTGTCAAATATCTCTCAGTCGTCTTCTGGAACACCTAGCCCAGCATATGGAAGAGATTGCCCTATTTGTTCTGCCGTCCCTCTCGGATGAGGATGAAGACGCAAACTCGAACGCTGCACGATTGAGTCGAGATCCAGACCAGAACAACCTGGAGGAGAACCTGAAAACTTCCACCAGCAGTCTAGGCTTTTCCGAGATTGATTGGACTGAGAGACCACAGCAAGACGCCGAAGACTTTACTAGGCTGATCGAAGGCCAAGGCCCCGAAATCGATGACGATGATTCATTCGAAATAGACAAATTCTATCAGGACGAGCAAAAGGCAGAAGAACTTGCAGCTGAACTAGAGAAGAAGATAGAAACTCTCGGGAAAGAGGACATAGAGACGCTCGAGTCCATGGAAAGCCTCATAAGGGGCTACCAGGTAATTGGCAGATTCGAGGCAGCGATTGAACTAAGCGTCCAGTTAATTGAGGGTTGCAAGAAGACATTTGGAGAAACAGACCCTGCGACGATGCAGGGTGTCATGTTGTTGGCCTGGTGCCACAGGGAGTTGGGACATCTCGATGAAGCAGAGAGACTTATCCTGGAAGTACTGGATATAAGAAATGAAAAACTAGGGGAGCAGCACTGGGACACGCTCTGGACTCGGAGGCATCTTTCGAAGCTTTACCTCGTCGCAAATAGGTGGGACGATGCTGAACAGATTCTGACAAAGACGGCGAGAACTATGGATGAGGTACTTGGCGAAACTAACACAACCACGTTAGAGATAAAGAGTGAGCTCGCTATAACGTACGCCAGACAAGGCAGACTTGAAGAAGCCGAAGATCTCGGATCCCATACTCTAGATTTAGTCCGGCTGAACGCTCCAGAGGGCGATATGGTCGTGCCCAGGGCTTTGGAAAATATGGCTCGCATACATTGGGCCCAAGGCCAGAAGGAGCAGGCTTGTGTCATATTCCGAGAATTGATCGACTGGAAGACTAAGTGGTATGGAGTGAATTCTCCAATGACGCTAGAATCGATGGAGCACTTGAAGGAGTGCGAAGCAAAGGAGTCATAGCAATTTTAGCCTATATATTCATTGTGATAGGCCTTCCACCAAGGCTACACTGTGCTGATACAGAACGAAGCCCACACTAGGCAGGTATACTTCAAGCTACTATCATACGCGAGGGTGCATCGACACTGCTAATATTAAGACTGGATAATGTGTCAAGAATAACGTTTATACGATATTACTGCGATCCGATTCTTCACCCATTCGGATCTTCTCCTCAATAATAAAAGCCTCCTGTTCCCTCGCACTCTTCTCCAAATCGAGGAAAGACCATATACCGATCGCGCTGACCAAGCTCAGAGCAAATAGGAAGTAAAAAGGAGCGCTATTATTGGTGCCTCCAGGAGTAGCGTCGATAATAGCACTGCTGATGAACGGTCCGATGAAGCTTGAAGACTTGCCGATGATGTTGAACAACGAGAAGAAAAGGAACTCGTGGCCTCTGGGCGTGACAGAACTGATCATGATTTGGGAATAGCTGTACCATGGACATACAAAGAGACCGTAGAAAGCTTGGTACAGCCAGATCTCCCAAACGTTCTTGAACCCGAACTTATCAGTCCAGTTGCCAATCATACCCCAGCCGTCCAGAAGGATGATAAAAACCATGACGGCATTGAACATGGCTTTGACGCTGAGGTTGAACTTCTTCTGAATGAGCCAGAAAGCACCAATGCCGACAGCTTGAGCAACGATTCCGACAATGAGAAGATACGTCAAAGTGAGCGTCTCATAGCTGACAACCTGATTTTGTAGCGTTCCGATGACTGTCACCGTGGTGTTCAGTGAATCCCCTAAGAGGAAATACCCGACAAGGTAGATCAAGCTCTGCTTCAAGTGCCAGATCTGTGTCAGAGCCTCCCAAAGCTGCCAAAAACCGACTGTAACGATGTTCAAGTGATCCGGAACCTTCATACCAGGGCGCTTCTTCTCCAGCATGAACCAAGGAATTGAGAGGACTAGCCAACAGGCTGTGGCAAAAGCAACCAGCACGGAAAGTCCCCAATTGTTATTTTCGGGACTCTTGTCGACCTTGACGCCGAACATGACACCCACGATCATGGCCAGAATGACAACTTCGCCGACAGATTGGATGTAGAATGCGACGTTGCTGAGCCTGCTTCTCTCCATCTCATCCTTTCGGTCCATCTCCTGCTGTGTGATTTCGCCTGACTCAAACTGAAGAGCCGCATCTTTCAGCTGTGGTGTGTTTCGGGCAAGCGAGGGAAATGCTGCAGTCCAGTACGTGAGAGTCATCTGGTATGCGATCAGACCGACGATGTACAAGCCTGTCGCTGTCTGCCATTTGCTCGGGTCATGGACGCCCAGCCAGCCAAAGCCAATTCCGTACGCCACGATTGACCAGACCAGTAAAATCCATCGTCGCCCAGTACCGAAATCTGCGTAAGCTCCAATGATGAGAAACAAAACGGCCTGCAGAGCGAAGGATATGCCGTTGGCTAGTAGAACAATGCTGTTGACGTCTCGCTCACGACCTGCAAACGCCAAAAGACCGGTATCTTTCGGCGCAGCCTGAGAGAGCAGGTTCTGAAAGGCAGTCGGCCCAAAGTTGAACAGGGCGAGTCCATTGGCACCTATGTAATAAGCATACCAACTCCAGATCTCCCATTTTGAAGTCTCAGGCATCTCGCCTTCTGCCAGTGCAGGCACTACAATACCTGCACTGACATCCTTCTTGACGGGTTCATGCAGGTCCTTGGGCCCCGTCGTCGCTGGATCTGAATGTGAGGCCATTTTCTCAAAGTCGTTTGTAGGGAGGAGAAATTGAGATGTTGGAGTCAGGCTGAACTTTCCTAGAAGACGAGGGATTTTATTCTTCCATGTTACAATACAGATGCCGTGTAACCGTTTGTGTGTCTGCAATGATAGGTAGATCGCTGTTTAAACGTCGCTAGTGTCTCATAATTAGCATTATCGCCCCATATAGTGGACTGTATCGCTCCATGGGGTTAGTGACCGGGGATAATTGATGCTGCGGAGATAAAGATCCTCCCTTGTTATTTGTTGCTCCGAGGTTGCATTATGGAGATGGTGAGATCTAAGAATTTTATTTTGCCCCTCTAGACAATCTTAAGTTTATTATCTTACATAACCTATTGTCGCAGTGTTTGAAGAATTGGTCGCCGAAAGCACAACAGACGAAATAGTTCGGTCATTTTATGTAAGTTTAGATGGGCATTGGGTTCTTTTTATTCTGGCACTCTATGGCAGCCTTTCCCTGCCTGCCCATTAATTCGAACCCAACTAAACATGATGAAAGCTGCATATCTTAACCGACGCTTCAAACACAAATGGTATTACTTCGGAGAACTAGTAGAAGCTTGAGATAGTATATATTGGAAGATGTATTCTTTTCACAGCCCTGAGCTGGTAATCAATTAAATAAAGTGAAATAGATCAGATAACATTCCTTCTATAACCAGATCATGAACCATTACGTACGCAGATTTGCATTATGCGCAACCATCAGACTTGTGGACAAGAGCTTGCGGGTCCTCTGCCTGCAAGTAGTTCTGCTGGATCAGAAACTTGACATTGCCCAACTCTCCGGTGAAGAACTGTGCTCCGAGACCAGGCTGACCGAACCAAGGGGCGATGGGTCCTCCTACGACAGGTAGCGGTTTGATAACACGATACACGTGGTAGTTGTAGGGAAAATCGGGAGTATCAGGATTTGTAGCCAGGTTTGATGGAGGAAGAGCCCGTTGTGAGTAAGGAGCGGCAGCTGCAGAGATGAAGGATCCTAGAATAAAGTTAGAAGGTCCGAATAGAACAATGGTAGCGCAAAACTGACCGTATTCACTTCCAAATCGGTCTACAAGTGTTCCCACAGGAAGAACCATGCTTCCGTTGATGGCATTGCCTTCAGCATCAAGTTGGAAACCCTGAGTAAAGTCAGTCAGTCTAGTTCATCGACGTAGGATCATTGGCATACATTTTGAGGAGGGTATCTGTAGGATCCCTTCTCATCGGTCCATGTTAACAGAAACTGAGCTGGCGTCAAGCCTCCAAACCGGTTGTAGCTCTCAACGAAAGTGCTCAAAGGTAGTTTCTTGGGGAGCTTGGTGGGACCGAGTCGAGCATCACGGCAGATGTACTCCTTGGAGTTGGAACCGCCATCGCGTGTGCCAGTACAGTCGCAAGCCGCTCGTTCTACCACGATCGGGTTGGGCAGAGCTGAAACGGTAGAAAAGCACAGTAAGGATGAGAGGAGGAATGAAGGAAGCATCTTGGCAGCAATAGTAGGTAAAGGGTTGCAAAGATCAGTTGTTGTTTAGGAAGCTTGATGGTTGAGGCACTGCTTTATATACTGGACAGGTCATATACGACTCAAGAACTGATGCCCGACTGTTTGTCTGCTGTATCGGTTGAGATCTGCAGTGATCTCCGCCATCACTCGGGCGGTCAAAGACGAGTCGTCCGAAGCGAGCACAATGTTTCACCCATCGCTGCCAGGGTAGTGCAAACTAATGCACGAATGTCGGCAAATGAGGCCCTTAGCGATGCATGGCCAAGCTCGTTGCTAGGGTCACAGGTATTCGTACTGGATGCCAATCTGACAAAGCTGTTCTTCAGCTGTGAGAGTCCTCGGAATGCCGACCGGAAGGACCATCGCGTCCCGCTCCTGCTTGTCTTGGACTTGACCGCGACATTGACTTTTAATCTCTACAGTTGAGCACCACTACTTGCACTTCATTGAATGGATACATAATGACTGGGAGTGCGATAGCAAAAGAAGTCGCATGGTTTGAAGTATGATGGTTCAAAACAACTACATCAGCAATATTCGTAGCTGTATGCTCACCTAATGATAGTGGGCACACCCCTCTGTCAGCTACGGTATGCCCGCTGACAGACCTTGCAGGGGCTGAATTACAGGCGTCTTTTTAGTTGTCAGGTTGACCAGCTGAGACTCGGGTGGCTGGCTGACTCCAACAATGAGACACCAACCACCTGTGCTACGCTTCGTCTTACGTACTGGAAGCCTTCACGGACAGTTGTTCGCGTGGTAACCCGAGTAAAGCCTTCGGGCAGAGGGAAATTTTGTAGCCCCATTGACCAGATTAGGGAAAGACCTTAAGAAAAGGCCCGCTTCCGTCCCGATGCAAGCAGCCCAGACTGTCGCAAAAATGCAGAACCTCAATTGGTGCTCTGTGGCAATCGAGTCAGGTGTGCGATTGGACAAAAATGCAAAAATGAAATGCTTGATGAGACTGGGACTCGAACCCAGGAGGATTGCTCCACCAGGAAATTGGTGTTAAGGTTAACCTTAACCTGGCGCCATAACCAACTCGGCCATCTCACCGATTTGCTTGCTGACAAAGCACACATTGCACATTATATACTCCAGACCGCAGTAAGGACGATGAACTTCCGATGTAAGCAGATTGCTTTATTTACTGAGTCCCACGCTGGGAGGCCCCAAGCGGCGACCCCTGTGCGTTGTTCGACGTCAATCCTCGACCCTAGCAGAAATGGTTCAGGGGTCCTTCGCCAAAAAAATACTTCCCAGTTCCCATCTTCGCACCCTTTAGTGTCCATACTTGGGTTTGTCCTTCTTCACAAGGTCCTTGAACAAAGCCGACATACCAGCCCAGATCTCCTCGCCCGACTTGATAATCTGCTTGGGAGGGAGTACAAAGCCGTCACCCGTCAACCTACCAGGTCGAAGCTCAATACCCCAGGCGATTTCAGCCTTAGCAACATCAAAAACCCAATCGCTGCTTCCACCCGACGTCTGGTAGATAGTCTGGCAAGTTGGACCATAAATAAAGTCGCTTCCCGAGTTATCCTCAATGGCAGCCGCCACTTCTCCTGCCAGCTTCATCTGGTAGTTAGTGTTTGTCGCATTCAGGTCGCAGGTGTAGCCGTAGGGCAGGAGGATGAGTTGACTGTATGAATGCCAGTCGACGTAGGAGCGAATTCCTGTCTTCTTCTTGACAGCCAGGGCGTGGCTGGTGAGAGCCTTGATTTCGGGAGTGTCGCCAGGCTTGCGACCTCGGTAGGTCTCGTCGCAAGGGTTGGTGGAAGAACCGCCGGGGATATCCCACTTGTAGGGCCAGTTGCGGTTCATGTCGGTGCCGACGCATTTCTTGTCATCCTTGGAGCGATTCTTGCGCCAAAGTCTATCGGACTTGATGCTGTAGACGAAGCCTGGATCCCAAATCTTAGTATGTGTTGTGACTTGTGCATTCAAATGTGGTAAGCTCACCATCAGGATTGACAATTGGGATGATGTAAAAGTCATGAGTGTCGATGATTGATCGAACGAGCTTTTCCTTGTTGCCGTAACCTTGGACCAGCTTCCAGGCTAGATATTCGACTGTCTGTTACGGAGATTAGTACCAATCAATTCTTCACTGGTGAATGATAATTCTCTTACCATGCTGCTAATCCACTCGCGAGCGTGAACATTTCCATGCCAGATGATGGCAGGATTCTTTGCCTTGCCGCGCTTACCCCAGAGGTGAATACCCTTGATCTCTCGGCCCTCAACACTCTTGCCGGTGGTGAAAACCTCGGAGTTCTTGGGGAATGACTTTTGCAGATCGTTGAGGAACTGCGTGTGCTGTTCGAAACTGTGGTAGGACTTGAAGTAAGACTGGTCGGGATAGGTAACCTTCTTACTACCATGAGTTCGAGCAGCTACAGGATGTTAGCTTGTGGTAAGTGTCAGCAGATGGGGATTACTGACCGCTGAGTTCCTCAAAGCTTCCCTCCTTGGCAAACTCTTCGTCCATATCGTTGATGAAAAGCTTGACGTTCAAGTCAAGACCTTTGAACTTACCAAGGCTTTTCGGATCTACCACGACTTCAATGGCATCGTGATGCTCGCCGATCGGAATGTGATTGATTCCGCTCAGAGCCTTGACGACATCATCGTGAGTAAAGCCAGCAGTGTCGATGGAGTACGCCTTCCAGTCTTTGTAGGATGTCTTGGCAAAGGTCAAGGGGATCAAGGCCGCAATAGCAATGCTGGCCCGCATGTTGAGAGTCGACTAGTATAGGCGATGGGTAAAGAATGATGTGTAGTGTAAAGGATGCGAAGTGAAAAGTGGTTGAAGGAATAAGAGTGCCCTAAATACCTTTTGCCGAGCCTTGAGTGCTGCTCGAAGAAGTGAGAAACGAGGAACGACAGTGAATCACTGACACTGCAGCCTGTTGGACGTTATACCCTTGCTCCTGCCCCGGAATAGGTTGTGTGTTGGTCGAGAGTAAGGCAGCAAACAATAGGAAAGATACCCTGGTAAGTTACGCAGAGAGCAAAACCTGCATGATTCACCGGCGTGGAGAGACCTAGCTTCTGCTGTTGGTTGTTTTGCATTGTTCTCTGCAGATCATTTGCATCTGGAAGCTCTCTGGAATCACCAACTATTCAAAAGCTGCAGATGATGTTTCAGAATCTTCCAATCAGCAGCGTTTGTGGTTCAACGTCCAACAGAACAATGAAGCGCCGCCCACGCCTAAGCCGTTTTGGCTTACTCTGGTATCGCCAACGAACACGGGCCGCCTTCCTCTTTCCCCCTGGTGTCGCATCTGTTGCTAAATCCGTCTTGTTAGCTCATAGCCCACGTTATTCCGCCGTTGACCATATTCAAGACTGCCGGATATGGCGTTGTCCAACACCTAACCCTGAGTCTCGTCAAGCATGGTCTTGGCTGTACAACTATTTCAGAGCAATTGAACGATTTGGGCTTTTCTACCTCTTACCCACCACTCTTGTGCGATACATCACTTCAATCCAGTCACTGAAACAGTATACTGTGCTTGCGTTCCTGTTCCCCACCCTGCGTAGCCAATACCTTAGTTTCCTTTCTTTGTCGTTAGCCCATCCATGAGCTGTCGTATTTTTTCATCCCGGGATAGATGGCGGTCCCCTTTCATTTACCAAGTCTACTAACATGTCATAATTTGAAGCTGGAACGGCCCTTGGCGCAAAAGCTAGTATTGTCGCGCAGAGTCGCATGAGCACGTGTTATGGATGATAACGTTCATATCTGCGCATCAAACGGGAATTGTTTCTTACTCTAAATATCGTGTACACGAGGTGCAGCAGATGCAGCAGGTGCAGTAAATTTTCGAGCAAAGCCGGAAGCTTGTCAAATTATTTGCAATATTCATTCACGCCATTTCTTATGAGCTCTGCATCTGGGTTTCTCGCATCAACTCGTCTTGCAGCGCATTGCGTTCACACAAGTTAAACGCTAAAACTCCCACGGGATAAGTATATCAACTTCTCTATTACCCCTCATCCCATCTTGTAGCTAGGGCGAATTTTTGACTCATAGAGAGAAGCTTTTCCGAGTGGCTAGAGGATGAATAGAGTGACCTAACAACGTGTGGTCTGGCGATCTTTGGAGCACCAGAACTGAGCGCCTGAACACGAAAGGGCTATTTTTCGCTTCCTTTAAGATTGCTCCTGGCGAATTTCGGGTAACTTGTTGCAATTTCGGAACGTCAAGCACGCAGCAGCCTTCGCTGGAGCACCCAGTCATGAGCTGTGCCAATCTTCATGATAAATTAAATGGTGGATAATATAGGCCATCGCCTATGATCAGCTATTTTCTATAACAACAAGCACAAACAATATTATATAGTAGATGAATGATTAGTTTGGAGGTTTGTGGATGGACAATTGGAACATCATTTTAGTAACAGGAATATCGTCCATGTAGGGTATTGAATTCGTAAAGAATGCTACCAACAACGGATTGCGTCTCTTTCTACGCAAAGGGTGCGACATTTGTTAATCAGTTGGTTCACTTCTTAGCATTCGACGCCAGTCACACAAACTACTTGGAGTCTGAAAGGCTATGATGCCACGAGATTTCGTATTCATGTCGCTGAGCGTAGTTTGTGTTCGGAGAATCCAACCACATAAAAGCATGAGGGACAAATTGCGACGCTTTGAAAGCTTGGTCTCTTATGATGTCGTGCACTGAAATCAGGCTCGAGTTGCTAACCTAACCGTTACACAATTGCAATGAATTTGCGTCTTCACCGTTGTAAGTCGTGCAACACACATTCTGAGCTAAGCAGGATGAGGTCACCACTGCAGTAAAAAACATGTCAATTACGAACCAGGCTGCAATTGTTAAGCCAGTGAGAAAGGAATATTCATGATTGTTGGATTCAGATGCTTTGATGGATGGTCAAACAAACCAAAGATGTGCTTCATTGACGTCAATGATCTGAGATAATCATGTAAGCACAGATAAAAGGATCATCTCGGTGAAAACGTTGTGCGGACACCGATCGGTCTTTTGCAGGGCTTATCTTATCGACGGTTTTTGGAAAAGACCGAAGGATTTTATTGGATCATGAAGAGTTAGTCAGCGGAGCTTTGCAAAAGACCGCCCTCCTTAATCTTGGGTGCTGATTAACGCTTCTTATCTATCCGGATTTTAGCGCCATCTTCGGCGTTTAAGCTTGTACTTTCCGCCGTCGCGTCGCGAAAGGTCTTCGCTGAAGGCCCTGAACCCCTGTAAGCTTACTGAAGGAGTGCAGTAAACTGGGTCACTGTGGGCTGTTTCATCGCCGTGGACTTTTTTTTTTCTTTCTTAGCTCGCTCTTCGGACATGCAATCATGACCGACACATGCGAAAAATGTCGACAGGCTTGATTGAACCCGCACCATGATGGATCTTTTTTATTTATATGCCTGCAATCTCGGCACAATTAATTCTGCAAACTAGCACGCACTTTATCTTTTGTGGTTCTATCCTCCCCATTAAAATAAATACTTCGCTGGTCCCTGCAGTTCCATACAAGCTTATTCCCATTTGGCTTTTTTTGTACATCATCTCTTTCTTCCCCAGCGATTACAATGGCGGCCAACGATATAGAAAACCAGTCTTCATCCCCTGCTCCCACATTACACGATGAGCCCACTATGGATGACAATGAGCGACAAGGCATCAACTCACCAGAAATGAAAGCCAAGAGAGGACTGGTTATCAAGATCCTGACTGGAATCATGGTGGCCATTCTTGTCATCTTCCTTGCCGACCTTTCATACCTTTTTGGTTCATCCTTCCGAACGAACGATCGAGTATCTGCACTTAAGATCCTTGTTGTCGATTACGATGGCGGCGCTGTTGGCGAATCCGTTGCCAACGCTTACAAGATGTTGGAGGACAAGCGCTTCCCATCTCTCGAGTTCCACTCCGCCGATGAATACCCCGAGGCTTCAGATGTCAAGAAGAGTGTCTGCAAGGCTGATTACTGGGGCGCCTTGTATATTAACAAGGGTGCTTCCGATCGTCTGGCCGCTGCTTATGAAGGTGGCTCTGCTGCCGAGGACTTCAACCCTGCCGACAGCATTACCTACGTCTACAATGCCGCTAGATATCCCACTGTCGCGTCTGGTTATCTGATCCCCAACTTCCAGGCCATCGTTGGCGCTGCTCGCGGCGGTTACTACCAGACTCAGGAAGGTCGCTCTGCTCTTCGCAGTGTCAACACCAGCGACCCAGCCGCTGTCGAGGCCTACCTCAACCCCATCACCAGCACACCCGATGTCATCCGCCCAACCAACCAAGGCTCCCGAACCCTGTACAACACAATCAACATCGTCATGGCCATTCTCGGACAATTCTTCTACGTCCTCGCCATGAACGGCATCTACGACAAGTTCGGCCTCCACAAGAAGATGCGCGTCCGCGATGTTTGGGCTATGCGCTTCATCAACGGCAAGATCTTCTCCATGCTTTTCGCCGTCGTCGTCACCGGCTACATCTGGGCTTTCCGTGAGGATTGGGGCGTCAGTGGTAGTCAGTGGGCCCTAACGTGGTTGACATTCTGGCTGTTCATGGACGTCAACTTCCAAGTTCTCGAGACTGTCATTGGCAGTTTTGTACCAATGCCCCTCACACCATTCTTCCTTCTTACCTGGTTTATGGTCAATGTTGCTTCTGTCATCTACCCCTTTGAGCTCACCGCTGGCTTTTACCGTATTGGATACATCTTCCCTGCTCACTCTCTATGGATTGTTCTCATCCAAGTCTGGTCTGGATGTGGCAACTCTCTGCACATTGGTCTGCCTATCCTGTTCGCCTGGTGGGTTGTTGGACATGTTACTGCTTTCTTCAGTGTCAAGAAGAGATGTTTGGATCAATCGAAGCCTCAACCTTCTGAGGAAGGAAAGCAAGAATAGGGAACAAGCGATGTACTTAACGACCAACCTTGATGTATTATGATATCCCATAGAATAGGCGCGCCACTCAGATAGATTATACTTAATATGTACTTTACCATTACCCAACACTTCTTTGGTCACCATGATGTGAACATTACCGGACCGCCGCCTTTGCTGTCCGCCGATTCGAGATAATCTCAACTGATCCAACTTTCGCTACATGTCTACTATTGTCGCTGGCTTCACAGAATATGACCACATCGAGATATCCATCCATATAGACAATGTTAGAGGCTGGTAAGGAGTCGTTCAAATTGACAATCTAGAAACTCCATAACCATTATAACTAAAATGTGAGACGAACTTTCAGTTTGTCATCCTTCACAATTTCCTGCTCCTTTGACATCAACTCTGGCATATCCCAAGTCAAGTTGATATACCTTCCAGCCAACCACGGTCGTCTTTCAGATGTCAAGTATACCAGGGAGTTTCCGGTTAATTCAGGTGTATCGACAAATGCTGAAAGTTTTTGTTAGTCAATAGTAGTAGGGAATCCAAGCAGAGGAGGACAAACCTGGTCTTAACGGCTCTGGAATCCCCTCAATACCACCAGACATTTCTGACGGAGCATTACCAGGATGGACACAAAAGGACACGATCCCTTGGTCTCCATATTCGACCGCGATGAACTCGGTCAATCTCACAATCGCCAGCTTGGAGATTTGGTAGGCGCTGATACTGGGTGAGATAAGATGTGCACCGACACTAGCGATGTTGATAATAGTTTTGGTCTCAGACTTGAGAAGCAGGGGTGCCAGAGCTCGAGCAACGAGGTAAGGCCCAAAAATGTTTGCCGTGAGAGTGGTCAACCAGTCGCTGGGATCGGACTCAGCAATAGATGCCAACTTCATGAATGCTGCATTGTTGACCACAACGTCCAAAGACCCAAACTTCTCATCAATCTCTTTCGCTAAAGCATCAACACTCTCTGGAACTCCAACATCGGTCTTGATGGTCAGGACCTCAGGCTCTGGTCGTCCTGCCTCTTTTGCTGCATCTTTGATAGCTTCAGCGGTGGTTGACATGTCGGATCGTGAGGCAACTACAAAACGTGAAGCTCCAGCTTTCGCGAAAGAGACGCACATTGCTCGACCAAACCCTCGGGATGCTCCTGTGACGAGAATGGCTTTGCCCTTGAAGTTGAAGTTGGACGGGTTGATGGCGGGATAGGTATCAGAGTGGACCTCGGAGGTAACATCATAGTCGCCTTTGAACAATTAGACTTTGTATGGGACTAATTAAATACACGCGCTACTGACCTGGGCCTTCGAGAGGGTTGGGGGTTCCTTTTGGGGGAGGCATGATGGAATACGATTGTCTTGAAGTTACGGAAGGGGCTTATATAAGTTTGTTCGCTTGGAGAAGGAGATTGAGAAGATTAAATTGTCCTAAGATGATAGTTCCTAGGGACCATGTTCCTACTTATATCTATCTTCCCAGAGTGGATTTCTTAATGAGGGATAATTAAATATGGCTGGCCTCGCCACGGACGGAATTTCCGACCACCAAGTACAACACCTGGCTGACCAATCACCTGGACACATGTTCTGTATTCAGGACATCATCCAGGTACACAGGTATGACGTCGAACGGTATTGCATGGGTTCATCAATGATGCACATCAGCAACAGAAACGTGGTTTTTAAGCTGTACAATCGTTCATCATTAGAATTGTTAACCAAGAGCTACAAAGATAATCATTGAACAGTCAAAGTAACACCGGATCTCGTTCAGTTGTAGTAGTAATTCCGGCGAGCAACTCCTCCCAGGTCGAATCATCGATTCCTTCCAAATTCAACACCGCATCCGTCGCATTTCCAGAACCAGTACTTGACAAATATCCTCCAGAACTAGCTATCTCCGATGTTGAACATGCCGCATCAAGAGCGAAATTGAGAGGGCCTTGATCAAGCCCACGTGTTTGGTCATAAGCAATAAACACCGCCCATATCATTTCAGAAAACCCAAGCATGATATCAGCCTCGTCGCTAGTATTCTGCACAAGTGGCGAGAGATTCTTGAACTTGGCTCGCAAGCGCTTCGCCTCACCTTCTAGATCGGCTGCCCTTTCTATAGTACTGGCGTCGTAGAGAGAAGTGCCAGGATACGAGAAGCTCATACTGTTTAAAGCAAGTCCTACGTCTCGAAATATCTCTGGCCAGATCTTGCTAGCGTTTGACAGACATGAAAGAGTCCTGCAGATTTTAGCAGTAGTGTAGAATGTGATATACCACAGCTCTTCGTCTGGACAGTCTATCACGGCATCATTTAAAGCCTTGCAACTCCGGAGCAAGTTGAACAAAATCGAAAGTCGTGTACTTGTAGACAAGGAAGGGTTGCTCGTGGCCAAAGAGTTGGCCATTCCTGAGTGGTCCCAAAAGTCATCGTGCAATGAAACCTCGCCTATCAATGTATCAAGCAAGTACAGTTCGACTTTGATCGCGACTATCATATTGTTAGTAATTGTTCTGTTTAAAAGAAGAGTAAAGTCTTAACTCACACTCGTTTTGGATAGATGGCGGAATAGATGCTTTAAGTAACGTTGACTCGTTGCTTATTGTTTGCAAAGCCATCGAACTGACAAACTCGCCCTTGATTCCTGTGTTTTCTAAGTCATCGTACCCAAATGTATCACATATTCTACGGCTTAGTTCGTTGATACGAACGAGATGAGCAATGGCAATGTCACTCGGGTACTCTTCTCTCGCACCAAGAAGCTCCCAGCTTTGCTTGATATACCCAGTGTAAGGTATGGCACAGCGTGTTCGAAATTTAGTAGAAACCCTGACAATTAGCACTCACTCATGTTCTTGACTGAAGCAACTCACCAGCTGGCTGTACAGTATGTTCCAAGAAGAGCCCGCAGCTGATCCGTAGACCGAGCCGCTTTTCGACCAGGCGCTGTCTCGTCTGGCCCAAGGTCCACTTTACGTCTAGTGTTGTTCGGATTCTGGTCAAGACCCAGGTTGTGAACTAGCGATACACATAGTTGTGCAAGCTGAACAATTTGCTGCTTCTCGTAACTGAAGAAATACTGATACCAAGCGATATAAACCAGGACTCCTTGGAGCAACTCCAGGCTACTCTCTGATTGCATCAACACCCTATGATGGGCTTGCATCTTGACTTCCTCGCCTATCTGTCGCTGAATGGTGCAGTTGTCAACTTTCATGGTAGCCATGATGCACATAAACAGAAAGGGCTTGGCAGTTCTCAAAGATTCGACTGTAGTACCAGCTGAGATCGGGACGAAGGGAAAGTGAGGAATAGCTTTGGTTCGGTAATTGTCCAAGAGTCCCTTAGCCTCGTCAAGAGTAAGGAGTCCATGGTCGATCACATCTAACGCCTGACGAGGAGCGAAGCTGCGAGGCAGTGAGAACCCAGGTATCTGGTCTTTCCCAAGCAGATCTATGTCAATATCTGCAGAAGATAACTGTGTGATGAATCCGCTTAGTGGAGTCCCCCTGGCTCTCTCAGTGAGCATAGATAAGACTCTATTCAGCCGCTGTTCCAACACCCTCGTACGACTAGCAAACAGGTTAGTCTCTTAGGTTATCCACTTCAGACTGTTCTAGGACATACGAAGCGCTCGAGGGGCTCTTTCGCTTCTCAACAACATTGAGATACGTGCACCGCTTGCCAAGTCGATTGCAACGCTGACACTCGTCAGCTGAGAGGGGAAGACATTTCGACTTGACCGACGTGCAATTGACGCACGCTCTCCGTCTCACACCAACAATCTTTGATGGGGCTTCGGTTGGCATTTCGTATATCGTATAGGAAATGTCATGGCGAAGGTTTCGTGAGAGTTTAGTTGCGAAAAGCCCCTATTAGCAAGCAAATCACTTCCACGGACTGTCGGAGTATACGGAGTTTCCGTCGGATCATTTGACAAACAGGTATGTGCAGGATGACGTTTGTCGTATCATTTGCCGCCGTGTTATCAGGGTCAGTGCTAGAAGGCCGAATGCTGACAGGTCCCGGAGTTAGGACGGCTTGCAGGGTGACGTCTGTCAGCATTGAAAGGCCAATAAGCATACTTTTGTCTAACCGTAAATAGTACTTGTACTGCGACGAAGGATTTCAAAACTGACAGATTGGTTCTTGCTGACACGATAGCCACTGAAGCCAAACCGTTGCACCATCGAAGCTGGCAGGCAGTCCAAAGAATAACCAGCACACAGAAGCCTATTGACAAAGTAAAGTAGATATGCTTAGGCACTAAAGCGTAGAGTAAACGACTCTAACATTTATGCTACTCTTGAATAATTCTTGACTTTTCTTTGACCACTTGGCTGGTGTATCTTAATCGAACATGCGAAATAAAGAACTTGGCATCAAATTCATCATCACGGCAATCGCATAGTGTTTCAAGAAGTTATAGCATAGTTCCTGGACCTCTTCAATATTCAATTTTTGCCATTTTAGGTGATCCATCCTACGAGACCAAAGCAGAATCTGTGTTGATTAGTTCATCAAACACGACCATCTCTTCAAATCTATCCGCCATGAAATGCACCTGCGCCTCACTAGCCATGTTGGATCCAGGATCGAAGAGGAAACTCGTAAAGGCTTCCGCGGCCGCTGTGTGATGCTCCCCGCTCTGATCAATGCCCCGCAGAAGTCTCTGCGCTTCCTGTGCTGAAATAGCACTCTTCTCCATAGCCATAGACAAGAATGTTTTGACCACATCGCGAAAGATCGGATAACAAATATATAGGTCCTGCCAGCACTGCAAACACAGATAGAAGTAATGCTGCCAGGAAGAATCTTTGATGTCCTCGAGCAAAGCCAAGCTCAGTGTGAAAAGACCAGTGTTGAAGAATGATGTGAAGGCAGCCTCGGTATATCTTGCGCGATAGTTGAAAACGAGGTCTTTTAGTTGGTTCACTGAAGCAGCATACACTACCTTAGGATGGCTGTCCACTGAAGTCAGGGAAACGAGTCGCACCGATCGGGAGACCGTGATGAAAGGGCGTAATATGATAGTCACTACAACATGCAACATGATACTGTGTCGAGGTCAGAGGCGGCTGGCAGACCAAGGGCTCGTAAACTCACTGGAATATCATCACATCGGATGTGCAGCCTTTAGTACGCTCCATGTCCCCTTGAAGGGTACTGGACCAAACTAGCAGCTTCTGATATTTTGCTTCAGCAAAGGCCAGTGGCACACGCTCCGCAACTGGCGTACTGTCGGAATATGTATATACGCCCAAGACCTCTTGAGCGATCATCCAAAGCCTACAAAGATGAGAAAACGCAGTTCTTAGATGCGGTAGCGGTGGCACAGCCTCAACATGGCTCCCATGCTCTCCCGGAAGAGGGAAGCTTGGAGGGAATCGCAACGGCTTGAGGCGGTAAAAGATAACATGTATCCTAGAGTTGAGCAAAACGGTCAGAGTAGGTCCGGCTTCCGCTTAATATCACATACGTTAGCAGGCTGTATATCCCCCAGGCAATTTTTGAGGTTGCCCTCACCCACTCTGATGAGTCTAAACAAAGGCTGCTTGAGCGCAGATCATCGGCAGAATCGCCGCAAATACCTAGACTATCAGCTTTACGATGTATTATAGCGGCCAGTTCTTGGCCAAGCACATCTTTTCCCTCATTGAGACAGGCAGTACTGAAAAGGCCACTGGCTGCCAGAGAAATGAGCGACATGTCAGACCGCTCCCCTTGCCAGAGCATCTCAGCTTCCCTGAAAGCGGCAAGGCGGATTTCGTTCATTTGAGGGTTTATGGCAGTGTAACTTTGCTACTGGCATTAGCATACATATCATGTAACAGCGAATTAGTTAGTGCAATACACACAGATGTGACACATAATATCGCACTGACAAGAAAGGGCGAGCAGAACCTATGACAGTACTCTACAAGGTCCTGAAGGAATAGATCCGCGTCAAAGAAACCGAGAATGTGGTTATCTGTTTCAATGTAGAAGGAGATCAACGACGCGGCTACTTCATTCGACACAGGAACTTTGCTCCAGTATCCAATGTTGAGACTTTCCAGACGGCTGTCACAATATCCCCCAGACGCTAACGACGTACAATTTTGGCTAGAGTCTCTTGACGTAGAGGGTACAAGGTCTTCGACTTTGCTGAGCCCCGGTCCAATGTTGCCATAATCATTCTGCCTCAGCAGCCCTCTCAATACCTGTATCTCGGGCGGTGGTGGCAACCTTGGATAAGCTGTACTGAACTGCGCAGTAAGCTCGAATTCAGCATCAGACACCGTCGGTGGAGCCACGGCCCGGGCGAGGCGGAGATCTGAAGGGCGCATTCCGAGGCTATTGCTCGGTTGCACTGAGGAAATAGCAGTAGGTAAACATGAGGTATTTCGAAGCTTTTGGAGCATGTGTGTTGCTTGATCCAGGGGCAATGATCGTAGCAGATTGATGACTTCAGACTCAACCTGTTGATGTCTTTCACTATCTCTGAGACGATTGAGTGTCTCTTCTTCCTCTGCATAACGAGTGCTCCGAAAGTGTCTGTATTCACATTGCACTTCAGCTCTTTCGCAGGGTTTGCAAGTTGGCTTCGCGCCATTGCACTGCCTAATCATTAGACAAAGGCAAGCACGATATGAAGGACGCACGAACACTAATCTTTTTGGTGCGGCAGCGATTACAGGCGATGTGCTGCCCGGACCGCCGTCTTTTCTTGCTATCGGTCTCTTGTACGTTGACATTGATAGTGGACGGATTGTTTGCTGATTGCCCGGGATGGGGCAGGATGGTTTTGAACTTTGAGCCCATCTTACAATGGCCGTACTAAATATTATCGAGGTTTTCTTTGTTTATTGTGACCTGAGAGGAGGAGGGAAATGCCAGACACGTCATATGCATCCTTATGTCAGTACTCGATAAGCCAATCAATGTCGCCGGTGCCTCCTTGGCTGATGAGACGAGGATGGAGCCATACTCCATGGCTTTTGATTGGGAGACGAAGTTCCAGTACGAAATGGTACGAGGATTATAGATTATAATCACAAAAGGCTCTTGTATGATTTCTCATACCAATTACCACCCACAGCCCTGATCTTCGCAGGGCCAACATATTTTTTCTCATAAGCAGCAAACTTGTTGCTCGCAGACAAGCCCTTCGCATCAGGGAAATCGATCTTGCAGCCCAAAGCTTTATAACCAGGTACCAATGTCTCAGAAAGTCCATTGAGGACAGGTTGAAGAAGCTTGACAGAGTTGAAAAGCTCAGCAGGGACGTTGGCATAGACGTTGTTGTATATGAAACAGCTCAAGCCTTGAGGATCCTTGGGAAGATCAAGCGAGCCCGACTACCCAGCTTTCCTAGCGGCGGCGGCTGTGCGTAGAGGTAGACATCCAGAATACCCTCCACAGCCTCAACGATAGTCATTGGTGTGACACGACGATACCACCCCTGCTCGGGAATACTCTCAGGGACGTGCGTATAGTCTATGTCCTTGTTCTTCCACGCATCCTTCTTGGTTAACGCTGGCTTGGCGCCGTAAAATGAAGTGATGGAAGCTTCGTTAGCGATACCACCAGCTCCGATAGTGCCATTGGAAAAGAACACGGGCACAAAGTAGTATGCGCCCATCACCACAAAGGCACTGGGGGGTTGAAGTAAAACTGCTTGTTGGCCACCTTCGAATCTCGGTATCTGCTCTTGAAGTGTTCCTTGACCGCATCGACGTTGCAGGTGCCGTCGCCCTTGGCTAGAGCCTGCTGGTGAAGCCGTTTGAGGAGTTTGGGTTGGAAGGAGATGTTGTCGCCGTCTAGATAGAAATCCTCTCGGGTGGCAGATGCAAAGAAATGTGATGATTATGACCGGCTCGGTTTGTTCTTTCGGCCGAGGCGACAACGACTCGATTACCGGAAGACGAATGGCTATTAAATCTGCTAACTTATTACATATCCTATTGCAGTAACTGTCTTTGCGAACTGAATTTTAGATCAAATTACCCATGCCAGTTGAAGCCGTTTGCAGTTCAACCGGTGGAGAATTGACAATTAGCTTGCTTCAAGCGAAGTTAAACAGTGCTTGTCTTCTGTCACTGGACGCTTGGCATTGGGTTTATCACGAGGATAAGCTTCAAAGAAGCTCCACTATCAAATGATCGTCATCGAGTAAATCGAGATTCGATAACCTGGTTCAGGGTAAGGGAATAAATAGTCAGTCACGTCAAGCCAGAAAACATTGAAGTCGCATCCCTATTCAAGTAATTCATGTGCTAAATATATAGTCAAGAAGAATATCAATCAGAAATTATTATTCGCGGTGAGATTCTTTTCCCTTTGATGCTGCAGATGCCGAGGATGCGACTGAAATAACCATTTCGTTTGAGCGGTATGACATGAGTTGATCTTTTGATCTCAACCACCATTTGTCAAGTACCTTGCATACGAAAAGCCGAAGGAAGGAAGCCCAAGAACAGAGGAGACAAAGATATTTTTCGAGGGAAGATAGAAAGCGCAGACAATAAGGAATAAATTCTATGGGTGGGAAAAACGCAAAAAGAAAAAAAGAGAGTTGCTTCAATAGCAGCTACTGGTTTCGATCCAGTGACCTCCGGGTTATGAGCCCGGCTGAGAGGGGTTAGTGCCTGATGAGACCTCGAATTGTAAGATAAACATACCGCGCTTCCACTGCGCCAAGCTGCTTTCGCCTTGAGCTTATGTAATTGCTGCAATTTATTTTTGCAATATGTACCTTTGTCGGTCCGGCTGTGTTCAGCGAAATTTACAAAAGGATGCCTGCACTGCCTTGTCTTTGACGTCACACGACCGACCAGCACCAACAGCCAAGAAGAGACATATTCAATTGGAGCTTTTTTCAAGGAACTCGGGCAATGCCTTGGCCCAAAAGCACTTTTTGTCTTTGTGTTTACGCCACCTATTCACTGAGCCAGCCAAATAGACGGCATGCCCGTCGACTCAGCTTGAACGATATTTTGTAAATTGCAATCAACCTTGTCTTCCCTTTTCGTGAGTTTGTACCTTGGGATAAAGTCAGAAGTGCGCTAGTAGAGTATCTCGAGCAAAACGTTTTGGCCGATCGGATCTATGGCAGATCAACGGACTCGCTGATCCGCGGAAGCCGTTTCGAGCCTGTACTTCGTGTCTTGCCTCTTTCCGCAGTTTACGAGGAGCTTTACTTTGAGCATCTGCAGAAAATAAGGTGTGCAACGTTTGTCATTGTTTCGGGAGCTTCGGGGAAAT
Source organism: Fusarium camptoceras (assembly GCA_004367475.1). NCBI lineage: Eukaryota > Fungi > Ascomycota > Sordariomycetes > Hypocreales > Nectriaceae > Fusarium > Fusarium camptoceras. The sequence continues at coordinate 702,934 of QGED01000007.1, forward strand.
ACCTTCTTCTGATTGGACATGTCGTCCAGCTGAGTGCCATGATCCATGTTACCCAAGCCCGGCCTTTGTTCACAGTTGGCTGACGACCATGGAATTCCCTGCGGAAATCAAGGCCAAGCAAGCCTCCGTCTCAGTACCCCCGCAGATCTAGCGCTTATATCAGACCACCACGTCACGTCAAATGATCTCCCAGCCAAGGGATGGCAGTCAACCGGCACTTTAATATTCCCCGAGCCCTAGAGAGTTAGTGCCTCTGTCGATTAAATACCTTGCAGGACCGCGTTCTCTGCTCTGTACCGTTATTCGGTGCCTCGTTTTGCCATCTACCATGCGTCGTAACCATATTTCCCATCTATCTGTTTATCACACATCTTTATTGTTTACTACACAGCCATTATGTCCAACACGAAGATGATGCGACGCTTCCGGACTTCGTCCGTGGGGAGAAACCTCTTTGGCATTTGGCAGGCTCTGTTCGCGCTCATCGTCTTCTTGATCTTTGTCTCGACATGGCTCGTACAAGGAGGGACTATCGATATGCCCGATTGGACGAAAGATCTTCGAAAGTATGATGGCGCTGATTGGGATCGATACGCGACCATATTAATTGTAGCTACCTGCGTCTTCTTCACACTCACCATTGTCACTGGCGTGGCCCTTCTTCGGTCAGAGCAGCGACGTTAGATCTATTCAGCAAAAGCAAAACAAACACCAAACCTTCTTGATTGGGCTTAACCAACGAGGTGGCCTCTTCAACAGAGAAGGTCAAGGGAGGCGTTCTGGTGCGGCAACGAAATTAGCCAACAACCTTGGAATGCGGATGCTATGACAACCACCGAGAATAGCGAGTGCGGTTGTTGCTTTGTCCCATCTCGCTATTTCGCACCATGCCCAAGCAAGCTCTATCCGGTCGAGCCGCGTATATATGTTTGAAAAGGTGTGATCTCTTTCGAGAATACACTCAGGCTCTGTTCACAGGACACGAGCAAGGAGTCTTGCGTGTCTGATAGAGATGCGGTTCGTCTCCTGCACCAGTGCAGTCAGACCTGATCCTATTGTGGATAAGACTCGTCTAACAACGAGCCAAGGCAGAAGAAATTCGGAGAGATTTGGATGTGATAACTGATCACAGCCTGGCAAACTCAAAGCACGGCGGAGACAAGGACGAGTTCTGTTGATATGATCTCTGTAAACGGTACCCTTTAGGGCTTTGAGGTCAAGGTTGATTGCCATTGGAGCTTGTTGGTGTCGCCCAAGCACAGTTGGCGACACTATCAAGAGAGTTTAACGATTTTATGATGTTCAAACAAAGATACCATGTATGACTAATGTATATAACTTCTCGAGATGTATATAAACGGCGAACGGATTGATGATGTTAACATCACGGTAACTATGTCTACATCTTGTGTCCCTCTCACTCTACCCCAGCTTCCAATACAGCAAAAGTGCCGGTCTCAGAGTCAAGTTCCGCTAACGCATCGTAAGGTAGCGTAACCATTGGCACAGTATGTCCAATATCCACGTTAAATAAGATGGGGAAGTTCTTGGACGCAAGGCGTCCCTCACAGAAGAGACCCTTGATAATACCAGCATATGTCTCCCTTTCCTCATCGGAGTCATACCCGTACGGTCGTCCCACTACCAGACCTGCTGCTTCCTCGAAGACACTTTGAGCTATTAAATCCGCAAACGCCGCTTGAACACGGTGAGGTGGGTTACCACCTGACGCGTCTTCGTTCGTGGCCGTCTCCAGAAAGACGATTCGGCCGCGCCAGTCCGGGACTATGGATTGAATTCCACCTAGACGTGCGACGACGGTGAGACAGCCTCCAAACAATCGGCCCTGGGATTTACCAGGTCTCAACCACTGCCACTCGCTTGTGCTGATAATCTTTGGTGGTGCTGTCGAAGTTGGGTCTGTAAAGAAAGGTGCTCCTCTAGGAGCATAGTATCTTGACCGTGGAATTTGACCTAGTGCCTCAGGCGATGCGACGGCGCGCATCAGATTCCCCACGCAGAAAGCCAGTGGCGTGTCTTCGTTGTTTATATCGTTTGGTTCACCAATTTCAGGTACAGCACCTGGGCCGTAGAAAGTGCGCAGACCTGTCATGGCGTACAAGAACCAATGCAAGCCCGTGATGTCGGAATATCCCACCACGACTTTGGGGTTGGCTCTGATAGTCTCATGCAGATCTTTGTCCGCGATCAGAGCGGGAAGAAGCTCTGTGAAAGTTGTACCGCCGATGGTGGTGATAATGGCGGAGATGCTGGGGTCTGAGAACGCTGCCCGAATCTCGGATAGACGGTTCTCAATGCAGGATTGGATTCCGTTATCTTCGCTAAAGAAAATCTGAACTTGAAAGCCCTTGTTTGTGAGGAGTTCTGCTGCTCGGTCTATGACATTTGGGAGCGCGCTGTTGATCCGTTCTGATGGTGAGATGAAGGCGATCTTATCGCCTGGTACCAAGTGCTTCGCTCGGATAGGTGATGGCATATCGAATGATGTAGATTAGGTGGCGATTCTGTTCTCCAAGGGTTACTTTTAAGTCTTGATCTGTAACTTTGGAAGTAAAGGCCTGGATTGTTGAAAGAAGCGTGTGGTGAAAATGATGCAAGGCCAAGAGGGGTTGACGATGAGTGGATTTTGTCATCTCCACCGACCAACGTTATGTGACAAATAAAGGATTTATGTAATGTTTGTCGCAAAAGAGTTCACTAGCCCACCGTGTCCAATATTGTCCAGACTTAGTATTCGGTAAACCAATGGCAATTAATTAAATTGTAGATTTGTAAGCCTGGTGAAGCTATCACGCCCTTCGGATGTCCGAAAGTGCGGGTCATCCGACTAGATACCATGTAAAGCGCTTTTCATCCTTGCTGTCTGCATTAAAAAAGACCGAATCGAACTCCCTTTTTGTCAAGCCTTAGTGTCGTAAATCATGTCATATCTTCGCCCATTATTTGTGTATCGACAATCGGAAATAGCGACATCGTCGTATCAAAAGAGTCGAACCAGAGCATATTCGGAGAGATGCCCAGAAAAGCATCTGTCGCTCCCTCGACATCAAAGTCCACCTGCCCTCCTTCCATATTGAACCCCTGTTGCTCATCTGTCATCTCTTGATTCAAGGTCTGCCCAGGTCTAGGCGTCTGAGGTTGCGTTTGGAGCCCCTCAGTTGACGATATTCGAAAGTTAACCTCGCCTAGTTGTGGGTTTCTCAGTGGCGATTTGCCAATGGTATGAATACTGCCGAAAAGACCGTTGACAAGATGACCTTGCCGTTCCATGCGCAGTCTGGCTCGGTTGTCCATGTAAATATCGCATGCTCCTTGGAGATGGTCTAGGATCATCAAATGACGCTTTGAGACAGCATCATACCGGGCTAAACGCTCGAGAACACCTCTTGCTGCATGGAGACTCTTTTCAAGCGGAAACGAGTTGTCAAAGTCGCCGAATATGGCAGCTCCGAGCACTAGCCCAGACACAAACGCTGAATTCCCTACTATTGGTAGTCGCTTCGGTATGGTGCCTGTCTTGAAGAGGGTTTGCAGTAGGTCGACTGTTCGTACTGCCGATTCTAGACAAGAATGGACGAGTACCTGATTTGACGAGGATGCACGCTTTGTAGTCCTGTTCGAGGATTGCTCTGTTTCCTCAACATGTTGAGAAACTGCCTTGTGCAGAAATGGTAGTGATAGTAGCATGACAGTCCAATGTCCAGTGAGCTTCAAGTGCATAATGCCGATGTTGGGCTGTTGATTTCCATCTTTGTCACGAATCAAGTCTTCCGACTCGATACCGTCCACAGCCAACCCTTCACTGCATTGCAAAGTCCATCTTCGCATATGCTTGCTGATACGATCCAGTATCTCGGGAGAGATCATCCTCTTGGCGTATACATCGGTAAGAATGGACTCAAAGATCATTGATAAGTCGTTGCAAGCGGAGTAATTTTGCGAATTTGTCGTATCGCGCAGTTCAGATGTTGATGGGGGTCGACCAAGAGATGCGCTCATAAACAAGTCGAGAATGCGTATGCCTTTCCAGAGCTGTTCCCTTGCGCGACCCTCTGTCTGTGAGAAGAGAGAAGATATGTCGTGGCGGTGTAGTCCGATTGCATACGCGGCTCGCACGCCCATTCCAAGGTACATGAAGGCTGCGTTGCGACGAGATGCACCTAACAGATACATCGCGATAAGAACCAAGGCTTGGATAGTGATGATACCTGGCTCTTCTACCAATGTGTCGACTGTCAGGTATCGAGCGTAGTTGAAGAAGGTCTCAGCCAGATTATCTTTATCTTCTGGTCCTGTCTGCGCGCCGATGGCAAAGACAAGGTAGTAGACAGAACTGGCTGAGTCGGCAATGTCTTGTCCATCTTCTATCCATTTGCGAATCCCTTGATCGAGTTCCTTCTGGTCAAACAACAGTAGGACACAATTGGTTGACTGCATGTACCACTTGAGCAGATAGTTGACATCCTGCTCGCTCTGCTGTGGTGGCGGGTTTTGAGCACTGGACAAGATCCATCCTCGCCGTGTTTCAGGTGATGACTCGACGATGCCATGTCTCAATGGATCGTCAACAAGCGCACAATCTCCTATGCTCCGCCTTACAATCCTTCGTATGTTTTGCAAAAACGACAGTGTTGCAGAATCCCCTATGAACATGTACTCCCCTCTGGTATCCTGTACAAGCCGCGACATCCGGGGAAGTCGCTCAGGTTGCGTATCAGAGAGTAATTGGGTTGCTCCATCATCAACAAAGGTATCTTCCACTGATGTCAATCCCGATCTGGAACCAACAGTTATACTTCCCGTCGGGGTAGGCTGTTCCGTGATACTCCCCAGTCTTTCAGGATCGGGACTCGGGAGCGACGAAGCAAGAATGCGTTGTGCCCCAGGAACCGAACCCGAAGCTTCGCGACAGTCATGACCAAGACCTCGCTTGATGCAGCGTGCACAGGGACGACGACCATCGCATCTTTGCTTGCGACGTTTACAACTTTCGCAAGCTTCGGCGCAACGTCTCCTTTCAGAGTCTCGGACCCTCCTGGTAGGCATTGCGAATCTGATGTGGTCTGGTCGTGTGAGGGTTGAATGAAGCCGCGGGCCGCCAGCTGTCGGATATGGCCTGGTCTTTATTGGTTCGTTAGGTGACGGATGGGGAAGATGGGGTACTGGAATTAGGTGTCATGTCCGCTGACATAAATTGGTCTAGACCCTCTAAATTCCTAGTGCCGGAGGGTAAGTCCGGTAGCCGATGGTGTTTCTGAAGGGCATTTTAGTGCAGACTGCGCTATTGGTTTTACGGAGTCAGATTCAGTGCCTCAAGCTCAATACGTTTGTTATTGTTTGCATCCGAATACTACGACACCAATAGCTGAGATCTTAGCAGGAGTTTTCAAATAACGATTGGCAATCTGTGAAGAATTTGATCTATATTTAAGATAGGTTGGAAATAAATTCCTCAATGCCGACCGTAATCGCATCTGCTGCCTCGATGCAGTGCCAATGACCTACTCCGGGCAAAACTTGCATCGTCTTTGCGGACGCATCACAACCCCAGCTGAAATTGACAGTCAATAAATCTCCCGAAATAAATATAATAATATATAGTTGAACACTTACTCGTCAAAGATCTTCTGTGCGTCAGGTACGGGGCTTGTTTTGTCCTCCTCTCCAGCCAAAACGAGCACCGGGGTGTTGATAGTTGAGTATGAAGGCACCTCTGCCTTCGCAATGGCTCCGCATAGAGCATTATATCCTTCTGGCTTCTGAGACAGTAGAAGTGTCCTAATGAATGCCTTTTGCAAAAGAGTGGCATTGGAGCCTGTGGCAGCGAAAGGAATAGTTGCGGCCATCGGTTCCATTCCATCTGTAACGTCAGGTCAGCCAAGAATCATAGTCTGAGAGCTGGAAGGCACTGACCTTTCTTAACTGTCTCTATCCGGGCGTTGAAGATATCTGCCAGTGCGGGCCTGGGTAGCACAGGGCCGAGGAGAACTGCTCCCTGAATACGGTATTTGGACGCCAACATGGGTACAACAATACCGCCCATTGAATGTCCAATCGCGACAATGTTATCTGATGGGATATCTAGGCCTTTTACTAAGCCTATAACATCTTCCACGATGGTTTCGAATGTAGGGGGTTCAACTCCAGATACCATCTGAGACTGGGCGCTTCCTAGACCTCTCTTAGCCACTGATTGCAGGCACCCAACATGTAAGCTCTTACCGTAGACATCCAGTGCAACTGAAGTATATCCTGATTCCGCAATCTGGTGCATGACAGGTATGTAGAATGAATGAGACGAACCCAGCCCATGGATGAATACCAGCACTGGATTAGGACCTTTAGGCTGTCCCTTGCCATCTACGCGAGCGTAGAACAGCTTCTTGCCTCTGACCTCAAGGAATGGCATGGTGTTTCGATATCAGCGACAAGGTATTTGGAAATGGAGTGACTGTGCATCAACTTGTCGATATAGACTTGTTGAGCATGCTATCTCACAACTGAAATGCCTCAAAAGGTATTAGCGTGGCAATTGTCAAGGCCAGTTTTGGTGTCGGAAATCGGGTGAGATAGCTTCGGCAAAGGGGTCAGCCGACCTCCACTAAAGCACGTTGAGACGAAATATTGGGTCTTGGTGACATGATCATCAAGTAGTCTCGATTCCACGGCATGAGACTTGGAAAATATAGTGGATATCCTTTAATCCGATTTGCCGTCGGTTTCCGCATAGTTCTCATCTCAAACCGAATCGTGTATGGTCGTATAAAGGCTTCATCTTCACAAGCACCTCGCATCATCGTTTAAGTGGATGTTTTCGCCTGACTAATCACAACTTAACACCTTCACGATGGGTAGCATTAACAAGAACGAATATTCCGCTATAGAGGAGAGTAAGCGCATATTTAACTATCTATGCGATCAGTTCGATGAGACAGCTCTGCCGGTTGGTGTCAAGCAGCTTCGAGACAGCATCAAGTTTACATCCAGCCGTGATGCACCATATTTCCCAATCCCTTTCAAGGAGACAGAAACAACTGCGGCGCTGAAGGCAGTCGAGGGTGTTGTAGCGTGTCTGCTAGCTGATTCAGTGACCGGGGAATCTCAGGCTAGAAAGATCAATGTCGACCTGGAGAAGACGACAGCTTTTCTTTGCCAAGCATACATGGCTAAGGTTGGTGGTCTTGGAAAGCTTGACCCTGGTGTGAAAGCCAAGCTCAAAGGTCAGTATCAATAAAGTCATATCACGAGAGAGACACTAACAATACCCAGACACCGATTTGCTACAAGCACAATCCAATCCATATCGTCGCATGTCGGCGAATCTCTATGAGACCAAGAACCCTGGAGAATACTATCACATCCATGGATCTCTCGAGGCTTCTACGACACTAAAGATGATAGGTCTAGAGCCTTTCAGGCCTGATTTGCAGACTCATGAGAGCATAGTGGAGGCTATTGAGCCTGCAGTGCAGAAATTCAGCGTGCAAGAGTTGGAGAGCATGAATGCAGCTAATCGACAGGCTGGAGTGCCTGCTTTGAAGCATGAGGATTTTGTTCAAACTGAGCACGTAAGTACTGGAGGTCTCTAACTAGTTCAAAGCTTGGAACTGACAGACCGTGAAGGGAAAGACAAACATGGCTCTTCCACCATGGTCGGTAGAAAGTCTCGAGTCGGAGACACCGAAATGCCCTTTGACTCCAAATCCAGAACAACCCACTAGGATTCTCTCAGGTCTCAAGGTCCTTGAATTGTGTCGTATCATCGCTGGACCCATCATCACCCGTATCCTCGGCGAGTACGGCGCCGATGTTCTCAAGATAACGAGCCCCAACCTCAGCGACGTGCCTTTCTTCCAGGTAGATGGAAACATGGGAAAGCATGCTGCAGAACTCAATTTGAAGTCGGAGGATGGAAGAGCCGAGTTTGAGCGCCTTCTTGCTGAAGCAGATGTTGTCGTCGATGGATACCGACCCGGAGCTCTGGAGAAGCTTGGATATGGCGCCACTGCACTCAAAAAGCTTGCCAAAGAACGCGGCAAGGGTTTTGTGTATGTGAATGAGAACTGCTTTGGATATCAGGGAGAGTGGGCTGGTCGTCCTGGATGGCAGCAGATTGCAGACTGTGTAGGTTTTCTAGCCGTGCTTGGACATACGATGCTAACAATGGTACAGGTCAGTGGCATCGCTTGGGAGCAGGGTCGCTTTATGGGTATTTCAGAGCCCATGGTCCCTCCTTTCCCCATCTCAGACTACGGAACAGGTTGTATCGGCGCCATCACAGCATTGGTAGGTCTCTACCACCGAGCTACCAAGGGTGGATCATGGCACGGAAAAGCTTCACTTCTTCACTACGATCTTCTACTCTTCAAAGTGGGACAATACTCCGAAGAAGTTAAGGAGAGGTTGAGACAGGATATCGGCCCTGACTTCCTCGCTTTGCGACATGCGCATAGCGTCGATCAGATCTCTGGAACAGCACTGCTCAGAATGAGGGAGATATACCCTGAGCTCTTCTCGAGTGATAGATATGTCGAGAAGTGGTACTCTAATGCTTACAAGGCCGAGGTGGAAGCTGTGCCGCCCGTGGTGGATATTGAGGGTGTTGATGTTGGGTTTAGGAGGGCCAGTCGCCCCAATGGAGCGGATAAGCCGACGTGGGATTTTGGTGATGAGCCAGACCACAAACTGTCAAAGTAAATTTCTATTACAGAATATCTAGTCTCCAGTTCATAAATCAAACAACTTCGATTGTAATCATTCTTTTTTCAATCGTATCGCGACATGTTGGAATTCTATGGTATCCGATTGTTCATAATTGCCCGTCCACCATAGACTCGCGTCTGTTACAGCGGCCCAACTTGGGGCAGCCACGGGCAGGTTCCATTGCTAGCGGCTACAGAAGGGTCAGTCCACTATTCAGCGGCGTCGGCATCAGGGCGGGTTGACCCCCTCACCTTTGTACATCCGATCGGGGTGTCCCGACATCCGAAAGAATGTGGCACCAAGACCAACTCAGTTGCTGCCGAGACTCGTAAATGCAATCATCATATTTCTGGTTGGTTCAGAGCTCAACCCCGCAGATGCAGCCGAAAGTCCCTTAGCCGCACCTTGTTCTCTCTATATCCGAATCGAACCATGAGTTGGTGGATTGCGGGGTCAAGACACCATCTTTGTATGGATCCAATGCATAAGCCGAATCTCGAAACCCTTTATTAGAACGTCGACCAGGAAAGTCATCTCCTTTTCACATCATCTATATACCCTTCATTCTCCATATAACTGTTCTTTGTCCCAATTGTTTCAAAACTTCCAGTATCACACTTCCCACTTATACCCAACACATAGCAATAATGTCACCATCAGCAGAGGCAACTGGCGGAAACGCCAATGGCGTCGCAAAGGAGGAGGGCCTCGGTCAGGCCTTCACCAAGCAAGTCATTGACTCCTTCGGACCCAAGACTGATCCCCGAATGAGAGAGGTCATGTCCTCATTCGTTCAACACATGCACGACTTTGCGCGCGAGACGCAACTTACCTGCGATGAGTGGATGTCAGCCGTTCAGCTGATTAACTGGGCCGGTCAAATGAGTACCGACAAGCGAAATGAGGGACAATTGATGTGCGATGTTATCGGACTCGAGAGGTATTTGACCCACTGTCCTTACAATATGCGGTTTTCCTAACACTTATCCAGTCTTGTCGATGATATCACACATCGTCAAGCAGCCAAGAATGGTTTCTCTGGAACTGAAACTGCCATTCTCGGACCTTTCTGGCGCCACGATACACCCACTCGTGAGAATGGCACTACTATTTCTTTCGATACTCCCAGTGACGGCAAGGTTGCATACCTGTATGGTACTGTGACCTCGGCAGCAACGGGAAAGCCTATCCCTAACGCCTCTGTTGAGGTTTGGCAAGCATCCACAAACGGTAAGTGCTTATCTTACGACGTCTGCCTGCAGGTGCTGACGCCACGCAGGGTTGTATGAACAGCAGGATGATAAGCAGGTTGAGCATAACCTGCGTGGCAAGTTTATCACAGACGACCAGGGTCGATACTCATTCTACTGCTTACGGCCTACTCCTTATCCCGTAAGTGACATGTTCCCAATCCACTACCCCGTTCAAAAGGCTTACTCTTTTCCAAGGTCCCCGAGGATGGCCCGGCAGGCAAGCTCCTTCACCTCTTGGACCGCCACGTGTACCGTCCTGCTCACTTACATTTCATGGTAAGCCCATTTCTGACATGACCAATCGCACAAGATCTGACACGCCACAGGTTATTGCCAAGGACCACAAGTCTGTCGTAACTCAGATTTTCGACTCTGACTCAAGCTACCTCGATAATGATAGTGTCTTCGCTGTTAAGGATGGTCTAACAGTGGACTTCAAGCCACGAAAGGGAGATTCTCAAGCAGAGTGGGAGTTGGAGTACAACATGAGCCTTGCGACAGAGTAAAGGTGTCTGAATTTGTTGCCTCTCTTAGTCATAGCGAAATTGTATTGGAATTTCTTTCATGTCAACAATGTGAAGCCGTCTGGGATGTGGTTTATGATGAATAGTCCTATTGCTCCAATGTGACGAAAGTTTGTTTCGTATGCCCATTGAAAAAACTTTGGCTCGGGTAAATTTCAGAACTAACTAACTCTTGTAAGACCGAAACTTTTGATGTTTAAAATGCGTTGAACTGAGTTAGGAAAGTTCATGCAGACAGCCTATCCAAAACTCTATCTGTCCAAGCCAATTGTATCCAGCGGCCAGCCTTGGAGCTACGATTCTCCGACGGTGTAACGAGTAAAATAATGATGCAGCCTTCCAAAGCACTGAATACGAGGTTGGATACATCGTCCAAAGCTAATTCGTTTGATGGACAGATAGGGAATCACACATCACTACTTCGGTTCAGCGAGATGGCCTAGCTTCTTGTACTGGTCTAAGCATGATGAAACATATATAGCATTCCTGGAAGGATCTCTATTAGTTTATCAGTTAGTCCTAGTAAAAAATCTTTATGGATTCCTGACAGCTATTGCGTTAAATATACTTGGCTGGAATATCAGGGGACGCCTGAAGACTGGCCCGTTTCCAACTCCAGTTGAAGGAACTTCGACTGAGGCTTTTGAAAACTTCAAATTAGCAGGTCAAGACGTCTAATGGTATATCATGAGATCCAATATCATCTGGGTCAATGCAGGACACAATTTTTGAGTCGAAGAAAATGTCACAATGTTATCATGGTATCATGATCGAGCATGCAATTGTGTCCTAGATGACGGATTACAAAACCATGGAACGTCAGGCTACACTCATCGGAAATACATTGGTATAGCCCAGCTTTTCTAATGTAAAGCTTTACAATTGTATGCAAGAGGTTGTTGCCAGTCGTTGCGCATTAAGTGTGTTCACATCATGAAGTTTTAAAATTCGAATGAATCCACTTACAAAGGACACACAGCGACAGCAACTACGCTGTGACTCAGTTTCAAAAGAAATTACATCTTATTATGTAAATGCAATAGCACTCATCTAGTCATAATTTCACAGTTTCTTTGGTATTTATAATCTGTGATCAAGAGCAGGGTAGGTACCCTACATTCTCGCTCTGACTAACGTTTACCTTAGTATGCACCCCGCATTCTACCAATTACAGCATCACCAACTCCAAATGCCGAACAGATCACGTAATGCTAATGGTGTTTTGATGCAACTAGATAATTCTTCCCCGGATGTTTTTGGAAGGCGTGTCACATTCGGGATAGTCCACCGGAAGACTTCGGTCTGGGGTAGAAGAGTGATTGGTACGTAGATCCGACACGTGAGCGGTCGCCGGTCTGTCGTCCGACCCACCGTCCGGGAGCGATTCCGGAGATAGTGTAGAAGCATATAATTGGCTGGGCAAAGGATGTTCCGCTCCTAGATAAGAGATATGGCCAATAGGGGACACCTTGTTGGCAATACGCGGTTCACGTCCACTTGGTCTTGGCTTATGATATAATATCAATATCAATCACACCTCAGCCCAACCCGGTATCGAACAAATCGAAACCTCACCAAAATAACAAAAACCACTCTAGAAACCTGCAATGAGTCGTGCAGGGTTCAGGCAGCTTTCGCTGCTTCGGGCGTCAAAGCAATGCTTATCGACCCAATCCCTAGCAACCTTTGCAAGGTGGCCGAAACAAAATGCAATTGCGCGGTCAGCGCCAGCTTCAGTGACCAAGCTGAGGGCTCGACCCTTCAGCACAACACGGCCTCGGAGAATGGAGGACGAGATGGAAGATGAGTCGAGCTCGTACAGTGAAGCCGATCATGAGCACGCTGTCATTTCCACCTTTGATTTGTTCTCCATTGGTGTTGGCCCTTCGTCATCTCATACCGTGGGGCCAATGCGAGCTGGCAACATTTTTGTCAACGATCTGATCGATGCTGGGTTACTTCCCAAAGTCAACAAGATCCGTGTGGCTATCTACGGAAGTCTTGCTCTCACAGGTGAAGGCCATATGACGCCTTCAGCTCTGCTCCTGGGTCTTGAGGGCGCCGACGTGGAAACTGTTGATACAGGATACGTTCCCACTCGCTTCAACGACATCAAAGCCAGTAAGAAAATCTTCCTAGCCCGTGGTCTGGCCACCGATGGATCCAAGGGCAAGGAAATCGACTTCGACTACGACAAGGAGTTCATCTGGGAATGGGGACGCAAGCTCCCCCAGCACAGCAACGGCATGCGCTTCACTGTCTTCGACAAAGACGGTTACGTCCTTGCAACAAACGATATGTTCAGCGTTGGAGGCGGTTTCGTCGTCAACGGCGCTCTCAGCATAGCGCCCCAGGAAACGCTTTCTCCAAATGCCCCCGCACAGCTCGATGACCCTGATTTCGAGTTGACAGCCCACCCGGCTGATCTGGCCGAAAACATGTACTACAAGGAAATTCGGCGATCCGATGCCGCGGGAGACCGCAGGACAGGCTCCGAAGTCAAGGTGCTCGACGAAGCCAATGAAGGACCACAGGCACTACTCGGAGAGTCAGCTGAGCCAACCGGCCTCTCCACCGATGTCAAATCCGAGACCAAGAGCACCAGCTCATCACCCCATCCGCGGTACCCATTCCGAGATGCCGCTAGTCTACTTTCTCTATGCCGTAAGCACAACCTCACAATTGCGCAGCTGGTGTATGAGAATGAGAAGAGCCTGGGCTACACAGATGAGGATATCTATCGCAAAATCTTCAAGATCTGGGGCGTCATGGATGCCAGTATCCTGGAAAGTGTCCAGGCGCCCACTGGATCAAAACTTCCTGGTTCTCTCAAGCTGCATCGACGAGCGCCCGCGCTCTACCGCCGATTGACTCGAGGACTCTATCCTTCGTCTACTGCGGACACTTCTGCTGCTCAGCTGGAGCACAAGTTCTCCTCGCCCGATCCCAATATTGGTGAAGATGGGGCTACCTCACAACCAAGCGCTCTCGCCACACCAGCGGCCACTTCCACTACTTCGGTACCAGAGAGATTCACGGCCGGCGGTATCCGGAAGCGTGGGCCGCCAAGAATACACGGTTCCCTGAACCACCCTATCGCTCCAGCTCCATCACGCCGTACGACGTTCCCAACCATGGACTATCTCTCTGTCTACGCTATCGCTGTCAACGAAACCAATGCTGGAGGTGGTCGAATCGTCACGGCGCCTACCAACGGTGCTGCGGGTATTATTCCTGCTGTGCTCAAGTACACTACCGAGTTTATCAGTGATGACCCCGAGCGAGATATTCCTACTTTCCTTCTCACTGCTGCTGCCATCGGTATGCTTTACAAGCGAGGCGCCACCATCTCCGCTGCTGAAGGAGGATGTATGGCCGAAGTAGGTGTCGCCTGCTCCATGGCTGCTGGCGCTTTCGCAGCATGTATGGGCGCCAGTCCTGAAACCATCGAGCAGGCTGCCGAGATTGGTATCGAGCACAACCTCGGCCTGACCTGCGATCCCATCGGTGGTCTTGTCCAAGCCCCTTGTATCGAGCGAAACGCTCTGGGCGCCACAAAGGCTATTTCCAGCGCCAACTTGGCTCTCAGCAGTGAGACAGGTACTCAACGTGTAAGACTGGACGACGCCATCCGCGCGATGCGCTTAACAGCCAAGGGAATGAGGAACGAGTTCAAGGAGACCAGTCTGAGTGGATTGGCTACGAGTGTTCACATTAATATTCCAGTCAGCGTGCCTGATTGTTAGACGAAATTTGTGTATTTAGCGAGCGAAATAATCAAACAAAAAACAGTGACTTTTAGGGGCGTGGTCTTGGGATTTTAGAAATAGAAACTCGTTCTTGTTGCACAAGGCTGAGCTAGAGTAGCATTGTGGGTATCACGTGCCGGATGATGATAGCCGCATAATCTGGAATAATCTCTCAGCGCATCAATGAAACCTGTGCAACCGTGATGGAAAACCACGAGAGCCACATCAAGAGGCCTGGAGGAGAAAGTGATGGAGGAGAATTGCAGTCGGTTTGTCCATGCTGTTTCAATCTCGATGCTCTCTTGGCGGATGGGGACGACGATGATGACGTGAGAGTCGATCAGAGCGAACTTGTAGTATCGATACATCGAGATGATAAGCAGATGAGACGCGCGGCAGACAGTGGTTGTGAGAGTTGCAGATTTATGTTGAAAGCAATGGAGTAAGTCATGGTCCATACGCCAGGTTTATTCGCATGAGCCACTTGAGAGCAACCATCTGATGCGTCATAGATTCTATAACTTGAAACCTCTAAAAGCACCCGAGCATACCCACCAGGATACGTCTACAGCACTCGGGTCCTCGATGGATCTTGGTCTGACTTGGAAAGGAAATCTTCGCCTGCGACTCCGACTACCGATAGGACCTGGAAATCCAGAGATATCGTTTGGTAACCCCGCTCGGTCACAGATCTTCCTTCAACTATACGGTGATGAGGGTATGTAGTTTATTGATTTTGATTTTCATCGACTGACGATCAATTGCAGAAGGAGAACCGCTGAAGCAGATCAAGCCTCTGCCAGATATTTGTGATGACCATCTATCAAAACAAGGTCTCCACTTCATCAATTCTTGTTTCAAGATGTGCGAAGAGAACCATGAGCATTGCAAACAGAACTATACCAGCTTACCCACACGTGTTTTAGATGTTGGGGCCAGTGAAAACAATCACGTACGATTGATCGAGACAACAGACAAGGAAGCCGAAAAGTACGTAGCGCTAAGCTATTGCTGGGGAAGGGATCCTTCCATTAGGACCATGGCCGAAAATCTTGAGGAGATGAAATCTGGAGTCACACTAGAACGGCTGCCAGCAGCATATGTGGATGCGATAGCACTGACCAGGCAGCTGGGTGTCAGATATATATGGATAGATGCACTATGCATCATTCAAGATTCACAGGCGGATTGGGAGAAGGAATGCTCGAAGATGGCTGAAACATACACCAACGCCTATCTTACTATTGCGGCTGCATCTTCATCGTCCGTAACAAGTCACTTTCTGAAGCCTCGGCTTGAAACGCCGCCACGGGCTCCGCACTATAACCGTCAAGTTTTCAAAACGGCGGTGACGGGCGATAACGGCAAGGGACTTGTCTCAGTCAAGGCGAGACTTATGCAGGCAACCGGCGCTCACTGGCAGTGGCAAGACACCCAGAACGATCAACAGCCACTTGTCGAGCCGCTCACCCAGCGCGGCTGGACGCTGCAGGAAAAGATTCTCTCAACCCGTCTTCTGTCGCTATCAGCTTCGGAGATGGTCTGGACTTGTAAGGAACGGATAGTGTGCGAGTGTGGTTCGCGATTGAACCATCAACGCGAGTTCGGTGGTACACCGCTCAGTCAGATTTCCCGACGTAGTGAAGCGTTCAACTTTTGGCACAAGATTGTTGAGAACTATTCCAAGAGGAAGCTCACGCGTTCAGAGGACAAGCTCCCTGCCATATCTGCTATAGCAGCTATCGTGCAGAAGAAGATAGGTTCAGACTATATCGCTGGACTATGGGCGGACAATATCGACCTTGATCTGCTGTGGCGTCGACCAGCATCAACGGCAGTCCGATCAGCCAGCTCATATTATATTGCACCAAGCTTCAGCTGGGCTTCGATAACGGGTGAGATTGACTATTTTTGTTTCCGCAACGGAAAATGGCCATACGAAAAAGCTGCTAAGGTTCTTGAGGTGACTTCAGAGACCGGGCCAGATGCGCCGCTTGGGAGGGTGATGAAAAGCAAGCTGGTCGTACAGGGACCAATAGCCACAGGATATGTCGAGCGACAGGGCCCACACGGCTGGTTTGTTGTACGTCTCGGAAGCACGCGCCTATTCTTCTTCCCAGACACTGTGCTTTCAACTACGATCACGAATGGGGGATCGGAAGTGTCAGTGTGCAGGAGGTCTCATGAGCATGGCAGGGAAGAGCTTAGACAGACGCTGGAGAGACTAGACCCGAAAGGGAAATTCAAGTCTGAGTACGAGGGGACCACTCGAATTCGCTGCTGGGTGCTGAGACTGGGAGCATATTCTATCGGTAAAAGGGGACAGAAGGACCATGAATGGTTGGTGCTGGGGAGGTCAGCCACGCAGACGGAGGAGCCCGAGTCTTCGTACTTTGAGAGGGTTGGCTGGGGATCGATGAAGGACCATGACGAGGAAGAGCTGATATTTGCACAGGAAAGCATGAGTATTATAACTGTAGTGTAACTATCGATGGATAGATGAAACAATTGACTAGTTAAAACCTAATTATAATTGTGCCGTGTCGATAGCGGAACATTTGGTGCGTGGGCACCAGGTAGTTGGAATGGAATGTCAGCCATTACCCATAGTGCGTAACCCCCAAGATTAACAGACGGCAGAATGGGTAAGGAAAGGGAAATAAAGAAGCGACTAGACTAGACAGGATTAACCCCCCGCCACTGAGTGAGATTGTTATCACCAAAGTGGAACCTCTTGCATACGACAGCCCCAGCCCCAGCCCAAGCGAGGCCCAGTCCAGGCCACCATGACATGAGGAGACTAAGAATGGAGGGGGGATGATGGCGATCGTGGACCAATGGATAAAAAAGCCACTGGTGACATTTTCCGGGTTTGTAACGTTATTATTATTTGCCTCTCTGTATCTCTGGAGCTGAAACTGAATTGGGGGCGCCGCCACAGGATTAATTAACTGAGTGACCGAAGACTGAGTGTGAGTGAATGTCGCACCTAACCTACTGCCAAGACGATGAGAGAAATGACAGCCCTGCTAATGCTCTGTTGATCTTGCAGCCAAGCCAACAGAAAGATGGAACCGGTATAGGTAAGGTTTTAAAATAAGCTGACGGGGAAAGACAGATTGAACCAACAAACAATAGTCTAACCAACATATTCTCTTCTTTTCTGATCTGATCTGATCTGATCTGGTCTGGTCTTGTCTGTCTCAGTTAACTTTGCTGTACGGGAAATCCGTGCGGGGTCGGACCAGCTAATGTGTAACATTTCACCCTCGCTTGGTTGGTTGCTTTAATTATTGTCCGTCTCTGGTCAATCGCATTAGATCCTTGTTTGCTTGGTTACCCTACTGTATTTTTAAGGGTGGAGGTGTCAAAATAAGATAGCCTAATTGTCGGTCCAAGAGTGCATACGGTGACTAAGTTATTCCGTCTCTTATGCTTACAGCGGTCCATTCCTTCTGACACCCTAGCGACCTCAATGCAATGCAAGCTGCAAGGTAGAATCACTCAATCTTTGCTCTGGATTAACTTTCCATTAGGTACTTTTACCGTGCCGTGTTTTATGGTCGATCTGTAGGATACTGTATCCGTGCTTTTTGCCTATCTTTATTACTCATGTTTTGCATTTGTTTGTTGGTTACATCACTTTCCCTTTCTTCTTCTTTTTTTTTTCTTCTTTTTTTTCTCTTACTCCTTCTCCTTCCCGCTTTCCCTTCCTTCCTTCCTTCCAGGGATTGGTTGTTCCACTAAGAAAGGCATTGCCGCTCCAACGTCTCCTTTCTCTTCCTTCCATTTTTTTTTAACTTTTTTTTTACTCTTAGCCGGTCGGGCGACTCGGTCTTCTTTGTCTGTGCCCCTTGGAGATCCCCGCTGTCAACCGTCACGCGAACCCTGAAATGACTTTTCACCCGTCACATTCGGACACCTCTTTTAATTCTCGGTCCAGCTCCAGTAACATCCCCACTAGCCTTGACCCTAGTCAAAGCCCAAGCCCAAGTCCAAGCTCCAGATCCAGGTCAATTTGTTCAGGCCAACCTATACCTATCTATACTCGTACCCGCACCTACCACTCTCGCTCTTCTCGATCGCATCCAACAGGAGCTGAATGCATGTGCATGCAAGCGGAGCCTGCCAAATTCGCCCACGCCCGAAACTAATCCCCCCTACAAAACAGTCAAGGACCTTACCTCTACTTCTATTCCTGCTGACCCGACCTGCATCTGCATAAGCATCAGCGCCCAGGAAAAAGACAAGATTCGTGCATCATCAGTCGTAAAAAGCAGCAAATTGAAACCGATTACCAAGACAGAGCCACGTGCAGGGATACTCAAGTGGCGTACACGCGCCATGTCAACAGCCCAGCAAATTCTCTCATTAACACACTCCAGATCCTCTTCAGCCGCCCGGGGCTGAAATCCCTCGACATGAATTCCGCCAACTTGATTGACGCTGTCAATCTCAGCGCAGACACAGATGAGGCGGCATCATCTTTTTCTGATCAGAGGCGAAATTCTAGCTTAGGGAGACGATACAGAACCAACTTCACAACTTTTACCGCCAATCGCCACGGGGTCTTTGAGGTGCGATACGCTTACGTGGTCCCAACGGGGACGGAGTTTAATCTCACGATACTGACTTTTTTATTTTTCGGCAGGCGCGCAAAAGGAAAGGGAGTCATGGCGTCGCACATAGTAGCAAGCGTGCGCGGGTAGAGAGTACACGAAAGTCAGTGCATTACGACGCGGTTTATCAAAATAACAGGGCGGCCAAAAAGCACATCATTGTCCGCAGCCCCACTGATATTTTGAAGCAACCTGGAGAATACCACATCATACGATGTGACATTCATAACATTAGCTTTGACAAGAACCCTGTTCACAACGCCGCGAAGCATTTGCGCGCGCAACACGACATAGCGGATGCTGATCATGACACCGTCATCGAGCATTTTGGTGTTAAAGTTGTCGAATGCGACGACGAGAAGTTGGAGCAAAACAACGATGCAGCCCGCGAAGCTTTCAAAAAGGGACAGAATGGCGCCGACGATTGCATCATAGTTCGGGAAGATTTACCTCCAGTGGAATCTCCACAAACGACAAGATTCAAAAAACTAAGTCTACCGGCCCAACGCATAAAACGTCGGAAAGCAACACGGTCGCAACTCAGAAAGGGAAAACAGGAAGACTACGACTACGAACTGGAACTGGTTCCCGGCAAAGTGTACGCCATCTACTGGAACGAGACCAAATCGTGGTTCCCCGCCCTACTCCTCCCTTTGCACGATTTAGCGTCGATTGGTATTCATGAGTCATTCCTTAAGATGGGCCTCGTCAGACCAACACCGCTATGTTACGAGTACGACAGCTCGAGCCAAATGTTTACCTGGGCCAACGGCTACGAGGATGGCGGACCTCAATGCCTGGAACGACACTACCCTTTTATCTTTTTTGAGGAGGAAGAGAAGAAGTTTCCCGAGGAATGCCACAAGGCGTGGATACCGCTCTATGATATCATGCCCTGGAACGAGAACGAAGCTAGGAGAATCGACCACAGCGAACGGGCCTTGGAATACCTACGAAACAAGGCAGCAGAAAATCAGCGAGAGATTCCAGATTCGATACATGAGGGTAAGTCTTTACAAACTGGTGCGTTGGAATATTCTGACCTGGAGTGCGATCCAGTATCGGAATCGGGCTCCAACGAATCTGAGCTTTCTTCACTAGTGTCAGAGTCCTCTGCAGGCCAACAACTTGCAGAGGAGGCCAAGGCCGCGAACCCCGATACTCTTGACGAGTCAGAATTCCCCGGACAGCTCCCTGAGGCCTCCAACGGTATTGGCGTCCAGCAGCATGAAACTCGACCCGAGAGTCAGCCGGAGGAACTGTCGGATGATCATGAGATGGAGGACGCTTATGATACCCAGGAAGCCGATATCCCACGGATTGACAAACCAGAACCTGAAATCGAAGAACCAGTGACGACCACCGAAACTATGACAGAGAGAGCGGTGGAAGAGGGAGTGGCGGGAAACCAAAATATTCAACCGGAGCAATCTCAGGCTGAAATGCGAGACGCGTTAGCTGAAGACGACGATGAGATGGACCTGAGTTCCTCAGAAGCGGCAAGCGAGCTCAATGAAGATGACACAAATCGCCCACTTGGAACTACTTCTGAGGCGCCAAACGACACCGAACAACCAGAAGAAACGTCTGAAGATGCAGATGAAAGCGCAGAATCAGATGTCCATATGGTGGGGGCTGATGAGGAGGATTCGGTAAATGAGGAGCCAGAACAAAACGACCACCAGACGAGAGCGGAACCCCAGGACGCCCGTTTGCAAGATGTACTCACGCGCGAGACTGATACAGACGAGGCCGAGAATGTATCAAAGGAACCAGACCTAAACATCGAACCAGACGTGGATCATTCGGCAAGGTCTGAATCGAAGAGATATTCCCAAGAGGCGAGTTTGCGGAAACCAGATGAGCGGCCAAAATCAAAATATGAGACTCATGAGGATGGTCTCAAGACTAAGGACTCGGCCGATAAGAATACCCCAAATAAGGATCTTCCAAAGCTGGATTCAACGCCCGAAGAACTAGCCTCAGCGGAGACGGCTGCTTTACCCGAAGAAATGAGCTCTGCAGAGAAGCCACCTAAACCGAACCTGAAAGTGTCAGCTTCGCTTGACAAATCACATCAAGGCTCCCTCTCAACAGACGAACTTGACACCCTATTACAGGAAGGCGAAAGCTTGTATGACCAGCTCTCGCATTCCGAATCCATTTCACAGCAAGATACCAATACCCCTCCTAGTTCGACTTCCTCTGATGATAGTAGTCTTATGATGGCTCATAACCCCTTCGATGGTATGGTGGTTGAATCGAACTCTGTTGAGACTGAGACATCTCGATCACACGTCAGGGTGAGCGAAGACGCCGAAACGTCCAGTAGTCAGCCGCTGGCTAAGGAAAGTTCAAGTCAACATCATCCTTTATATGCTGATGTTGGCGAACGAGCATCCCTCCACTCTCGGTCGGTGTCTCTTAGCAGCGAGACACAGCGGTTGTCACTGGACGAGGCAAGCCAACGGGGTCCTGCACCTAGCAACACTGTGCAGCATCCTTCCTACGCTGAGATAGGAGGTGGTGCTTCGACGCCGTCGCGACCTTCTACCAGAGATGGCAGGATTTCTCAGCAACATTCTCCTATAACATCAGTGGCCCAACGCGCTTTCACACCGGCAAATTCATTTACCGCCGTTAACCAGTCCCTTGCACGACCTTCTCCATACGCCAGCACCGGCCAAAGAGCTTCCACGTCTTCACGGCCTTCTACTAGCGACCGCGAGACTAACCATCAGCATTCTCCTTATTCCGAAATGGGCCAACCTGCTTCCACGTCCGTACGACGAACTACAGAACCTCTGCCTCGAAACTCATCAGGGCCAGGAGCTTTTTCGCACTCTCATCCATCATTCAAAGGTGGCGAAGGAGTACAGATTAATTCACCTAAGCGACGAGAAATCTTGACGGGAGCTCATCATGAGGTTCGATTAGTGTCGAAGTCGCCGCCAATTCAGATGCCACTTTCTGGAACTGTGGCAGGGGATAGGCCTCAGGTGCAGTCAGGCAGTCCACTACAGCAGGTAACCGCTTCGCCATTAAGGGCACCTTGCGAAGTATCACAGCCTAGCACCATGCGTCCACCTTCACAAGCTGGTGATGGTCCACGACAGTCGGCTGATGCTTCCTCAACAAGCTCTGGGGGTCTTCGACACCCGCATGCGCAGTACATTTCATCGCAGGTAGCGATGAATTTGGCATCACCAAGCCCTGGATCCGCATCCAGCCAGTGCCGAGAGACAATCGCCTCGTCAGCTCATGAATTGACCCTCAAGAATGCGCAACCCACAGCTGCATCTCGAGCAGTTTCCAACCCTTCCACTGCGGCCCAGCTGCCCTATGCGGCGGCGACCTCCGGGCGCCCTTCTGTCAACAGTCATGTAGTTCGCGAGGGGCTACCTTCAAGACAACCAGCACTACAAAGTCCTCGGCTCCCTTCCATTCCCCAAAACGCTCCCGCGCCGCCGGTTACTGAGTCCCCAAGACTGTCTTATGCAAGCACCTCTCGATCGAGCTCCTTCTCCCAGGGTTACAAAGTACCTGTGACTCAGCCACTACCGTCACCCCGGGTGTTAGCAGGCGAAACATCACCCACCCAGGACTTTCGTGTACCAGCTTCGCCACACCAACTGGTTAGAGAACTCCCCAGACCGTATGCGACACGTGGACAATCTTGGTCACATGTACCGCCATCTCCGCAACAGACATCGGTGAGATTGCCTCCTCCAAGCACTCTTGCCCATGGACACCCGTCACCGCCTATTGGTGTATCTCCACGCTTGCAAGCCATGGAGGTTCCTCGACCCGGCTCAGCGATTCATGGGAGTAGACCTCCCACATCCCCTCGACAGTACGCAATGAATCTTTCTCGTCCAGGCTCTACTGTTCATGGAGCACAGGCACCGAGCGCGGCATCGTCTCCACAGCTTGCATCAGCATCGGCCACTTCGCCAAGACCAAGTACTGCCACCAGCATCCGTGGTCCACCATTGAATGCCATATCCCCACGCCAAAGGACATCGTCGGTGGCACAAATGGAATCTTCCAGATCTTCATTTAGCGAGAGCCGGGGAAGTTCTTCCCATGGACCCCTGCCACCACTCCGTCATCAAGGAAGCAACTATATCCCTGCTTCCTCAGCACCTGAGTACACCGGGGTACCACCGTCTACTGCAAACCATGCATATACACACCCCAACATCAATACCCAAAATCATCATGATCACTCATACTCATACCGAAGCGGCTCCCAAAACCGGGATTTAACACCACGGTCTCACAGGCCCGCTTACCAAGTCCCCGTTCAACAAGGAAGTCCCCCACCGAGACTTGATTCTCTTCTCACTCTTGTGTCCCCACCCGTTGCTCTAAAGATTCAAGAGAAAACCGGCATGGGCCACGATTTACAACCCGAGGATTGCCTCAACTACGATAACAAGTACCAATGTCTATTTTGTCGAATTGGTATCGCCGAGCGGGCGGTTTTCATCCAGCACCTGGATAGGTTTTGTCCTTATACTCAACCAGACCCTAATAAACCAAAACAGGCGAAACAAGTTCGCCGTTAGAAATGTTTATCTGTGAAGCTCAGATCACCTGCATGCCATCTTTTAGGATGCGTGAGTAAAAGAATACTTGTATATATTTGTGGGCAACGAAAGCATGGAAAAGTTTCAAGCATGGTGTTTTCTCACTGAGGACTTCATTTGTTCCTTGGTTTCGGCGTTAGGCTACTGTTTCGGGAGCGAATAGGAGTTATCAATCTGGCTAGGTAGAACATTGGAGTAGGAGCACAGTTATGCCTAAGTATTTACGAAGTAAACCCTCAAATCGTGCCACGATGATAGATCTTTACATGTCCATTGAAACTACTTTTATACATTGTGTTATGATGACACAAGTATCGACGTGAGTTTGGCGTATTCAAATTTCAAGACACAGGTAAGGTATCAACAACCAATGCAAAGTGTGCTCATTGAACCATCTTCTCGTCGGTCTTGGAGTCACTCGCTGCTCCGCCTTCAACACCAGCTGTATCGAGACCCAACTGAGCCGTGTCCCAACCTTGGTTCTGGAGATACTCGCGGAACTTTTGATCTTCGAGGGTAATAGTATCCTGACCGATATGAGGAATGCAAAAGAAAACTATAAGAGCCGAAAGAATACACAGACTAGAGGATACCCAGAAAGGATACTGAGCGCTTTGAGTCTCGTTGCCACCGGCGGCCTGGATGTATGGAAACACGTATGTTCCGACAAACGCGCCGATCTTTCCAACTGCAGCAGCAATACCGTAGTATCGACCTCGGACTCCAGTAGCGCATGTCTTGGCCGCGAGGAGACCGATATTGTTTCCAGGACCTAGCTCACCGAGGGCCTGGAAAATACCAAACACAACGGCGAAGGCAGCGATATGGCTTGAGATCTTGTCATAGACACCTGCCATGATGAATCCGACAATGGCTTGGAGAGTAACACCGAGGATGAGAGTGTATCGAGGACCGATCCAGTCACTGACGAAGGCACCAATCAATGTACCTGGTAGGTAGAACATGTTGACTACGGTATTCCAGCCAAAGACTGTGGTGAGAGGTGCGTTGTCGCCGTAGATGCCTGACAGGATAGACGAAGAGTAGATACCGAAAGCGTAAGATGAGAACTAAAAATGTCAGCTAGAGGATCTGAGGTATAGATGGAGAGCTTACGTTATATAGGAACCAGACAAGGCTGACAGCGAAAAGCCTGAACCAGTAGTAGCGCAGAACCAACGAGTATGGTGTTTGGCGTCTCATGGATTGCTTGGCAAATTCTTCAGGCTCTTTGAGTCGTAGTCGTAGGACGAACAGGATAAGAGGAAACACAACGCCAATACCAAGACTCGTTCTCCAAATAGTACCGTAGTTGGCGTTGTGAGCGGCAGCAGCAACGACATCTGTATTGTGTCAGCGATATGATAACCAAGTATTGAGGCGACTTACAAGGAACAAAAGCGCCAATGACGAAACCGAAATCGATCATTGAGTTGGTGAACAGGATGAACCATCGATTTCGGGTGCCTTTCTTCATTTGACCACTGGACTCTGCGCATCCAACACTGCCTGCGGGATATTCACCTGACTTTGTTAGCCAACAAGCTTGCACAAGGAGTCGAGGAAGATTTACCTCCTATGCCAATACCAACAAAGAATCGCCAGGCAGTCAACATGTTAAACATTCCAACGGGCTCACCATGCCAGTAGGATCCAGCAGCCAAGGCAGTAAAGATGATAAGAATGACAGTAGACACCATGAGCGTATTCGTTCGTGACCAATGATCCGCAAGGAAACCAAATACTAGTTGACCAACGACAGTGCCTACAAAGGCAATGTCGGAGACGTATTTGAATGCATTCGACTTGACATAGACATCTCCATATTGGCGCCTCAGCGTGGTGTTTACGGAACCGATGACCTGAACACGTTAGGGAATTCTTCACGAAGAGATTCTGGTAAAGCTCACGTTGTTGATGTAGCCATCTGAGAAAAGACCAGCACCGCAAGCGAAGACTGGAAGAGCTGTCTCCATCCAAGGTCGTTGAGGGATATCATCTCGAACTTCATCGTTATGACGAGCCTCAGCAGAAGTGTCGCTATCGGATTTCTTCCTAAAGCCCAGCATCGTGATGCATTCACTAAAAACTGATAAATCACAATGATGTGGTGCAAAGAAGATAAAGTGCACGCCCAGTCACAGTTATACAAAGGAGGAAGCAGGCAGGGTCACGTTTTGCGGTCAAGAAATAGGTGATGCCTCGGGTAAGAGCGATGGGCTCGGTGTCACAGGATGTCTTGCATTTAAAGGAAAGAAGGCAAATCCCGCTAGATGGAAAAGGATGGTATCTGTGAGGTAATGAGAGAAAGATAAGCTTGCAAGAGCAGATGCAACCAACAGACGCTCCACAGTCCCAAGTCCTTTTCAGCAGCTCGTACGACAAGCTCTGCGAATCATTACGTACACGAGGACAGGTAGTCGGTTAGAGTAACAGGTCGCCAACACCGAATCAACTCGGCGGGTGGTCCAATTGACTTTGACGAAACCTTTATGAAGCGTCGATTTATTACCGAGTTGGGCTCTCCGTGGCTTGCTGCTCGGCTCAAAAATGCCGGAAATTGCCCTGCGACCTGTCATTGCGCAGAGCTTACGCTAGGACGAATATGTCAGGTGCAAGATGCCTGTTCGCTCCTCCTGATATCAGCTGTTAATCTTTGTCATTCTATCGGTGCGACTTTTTACAGTGATTGCCATTGGTGATGGGCCCAGAAATTAAGAAGAGAGCTGGTATGGGGGAGGGTCAAACGGTTGGGGAAGCCCATTTGTTTAACTGGCAGAGAGAGAGACTGGAGTTCCAAACTTCTGAGGCGGAATTGATGCGTCGCGAACAGCGTGTAGTGGATCACGGGGATTTATTCCCTGCGCGTCGATGGGAATATCCAGGGCACACGAGCATTTCCTACAAGGAGATTCTGTTACGGAAGACACGCTACAATGGTCAGGCGAAGCCGATGTAACGTTGTGTTCGTGGCGAACGGCTCAGTAGTCTATATTCTGTAAATCTTTTCTCGACGCTAACGAAAACAGCCGCCTCTATAGCTCAGTGGTAGAGCGTTGCACTTGTAATGCAAAGGTCCATCGTTCAATCCGGTGTGGAGGCATGCAAACAATATTTTTGCCTTTTTATACCGCAATGTCAATCAAAATCAACCTTGTTGTCAGTCATTTTAATTTTGTCTCAGGCTTCTGCGGTACATCTTTCCTGACATCCTGTGCGAAGAACTAAAGAGTGTAGACAAGCTTTCCTCCAGACACCTTATCAGCTCTCAATTCGTCCAACCCTTTGAGAATGCCCTCAAAGCCATTGCCACCGCGGTTCACAAAGGTCTGTGGAGCCTTGAGCTTGCCCTCCTCAAGAAGACTTCGGGCAATCTCCCAAAAATCCTTCGCAAACTCAAACTCATCAGGCTTGGGTGGTGTCTCAGAGCCCTTGAAGAACCTCTCTCCGAAAATGGAGTACATCAGAGTAACATAGGGTCCTTCGACCTTGGGATTTACATCCAATAACTCCTTCTTGTCTACAGGAAGGAGAGTAGCGTACTTTCCGCCCTCCGTGCTTAACGACCCGGCACAGATGGCTGCTCCCAGAGCGGTGCAGTCCCAAGCGAGCTTCAAGGTGTTATTGGTGTATTTGCGGATTTCTTCAGCGACGTTGGAAGACTTGTAGTCAAAGACAGCTTCTGCTCCAAGGGACTTGAGATAGTCGAAGTTGTGTGGGGAAGCTGTTGCGATGACTCGCATTCCTGATAACTTGGCGAACTGGATGCCGTAGATGCCAGTTGCAGTGCTGCCGCCATAGATCAGGATGAATTCATCACTCTTCTTGGTCTCGTTGGGTAGCGGTAGACCCAAAGTCTTATAGAGTCCTTGTCCCTAGTCGTTGATCAGCAGCTGGCCTCGCTTTGGCAGACATATACTTACTACAGTCGCGATGGAAATACCGAGGGTAGCAGCTTCTTCGTCGCTCACGTTATCTGGTGTCTTGATTTGAACATCGCCTTTGGCAACAATGTATTCTGCAAACCCTCCGTTCTCATGCTGCGTTCGATCACTAAAGATGATTAGCGACGAACATTGATTCTTCAATAGCACACTTACCCTCCATGCACTACTCCGCTAATACGATCACCCTGTTTGAAAGGCTTGGTCACTTTGCTTCCGACTTCTTCAACGACACCAGCATAGTCGCATCCGATTCGGGAGCCCGCGTCGGCGACTTCAAAGTCGATATGCTTCCAGTCTGTGGGGTTGATACCAACAGCATTGACTTTGACAAGCACGTAATCGTCGCGGAGCTTGGGCTTTGGCACTTCTTGGATAGTGGCATTGCCCTTTTCGACCATAACGATGGCTTTGGTAGTCATGATGGCGGTTTCGTATCAAGTTTGAGAAATGGATGCGTTTGATCTAACGTCAAGGGAAAGTATGGAATCGTAGAGTTTTTGTAGAAGCTTGATACTACTAGTGGCATGGCGTCATGATGGTGGAGTTGGTGGACCAAAAGTGACGATCTGCGCCATTGGCAAGTCTTCGTGCCGTAGACCCATGGTACATATCATGCTGCAAAGCAAAGATTACAAAGCTCCCTCAATTAGCCCTATCATCCACGGAGTTTTTGATGATAATTCCACTTCGTGAATGAGACGTCTTGGCTTCTTAACTCGAAACATGAATTTATAAGCTTGGGTCTATCGATAATGCCTCTGATTGGCTACATGAGCTTCAACGTTATGTATAAAAAACATAGTATTCGTAAGCAACTCCTCCCTATGAGCTCATGAAGGATTCTTAATTCATCAGCTCTAATCCTTGGTAGCAATGGCGACCGCGACCGACGCATCGTTACGATATACCTCCGTCTTATCAGGATTGAACCCTGCCTCGACCAATTCAGTTCTCATTTGCTCCTCCTGCGAAGATCTGTCTTGTACTGGTGTTGAAGCGGCTCCTTCGAATGAGCTGACTATAGCGATCCCTCCAGGCTTGAGAGTTCGGTAAACCTCTTCGAGAGTAAACTTCGCAGCCTGAGCAGACTGGAACGGCCAGTTGCTGAAAGAGTGGCTGAAGTGGTTGTTTGAAAAGTCAAGATCCTAATCTCCAGTTAGTAAAAAGCATTCAACGCGCGAACCGAGTAGGACTTACTCGAGCATCCATGACATGAGCCTCCAAAGGCCATTTGTTTCGCTTCGCCTCCTCTTGGCAGCACATGACAAACTGAGGGTTATCATCAGTCGCCTGAATACGAAAGCCCTTCGCTGACGGTGAGGCCCTAGCTATAATAGCTTTGGACACAAGCCCAAAACCACAGCCATTGTCGTGGATCAGGTCCGTTGACTTGATTGGAGCAATGAGGTTAAGTGAGAAATTGACAAAGTCGTTGCCACTTCCTCCCAGTTCACTCGAGTCTTCTGTCTTCCGCTGAGTCATTTGTTGTGTTTCAAAGGTTAAAGGCATTATAACTAGAGATGATTAGGCTATTGTGAACAAATAGTCATCTCATGGTGAGAGACGGGATTTTTAAGCAGAGACAGTTGTCCACTGCCTTGTCTTGCCTGTAGGAATGAGGCAACCTGCGGTGAAGAAAGTGGAGCGGAATCATAGAAAAAGCAAAGAAATGGCCCTGGTTGGGCATTATTTTCAGCTGCCAAGGACGCTGCAACAATTTGACACTGATACCTCGCAAATACGAAAAGAATGTGCTGCAATACGACGGGTCAAAGCGTAAGCTGATGTGAGGTACGGTGGGTTATTTGTGGCTATGACTTTTCTACGCGAATCTCTTGCGCTGGATTGATAGGCTGGTAGTACGCCGCTTCCAAGTTGAAGCCTGTTCCTCATGATTCACGCAAAGCGAACAGTATCTAACCCGGAGTCTTGGAAGATATACATAAATGAGAAAGTCTTGATGCTAGAATTTCCCATTGAACAAAAGCATTTTTAACACATTTGTAACTTTGCAATCGCTCTCTTGCCATCATGACAGTTCAACCCCGCTGTGGATCTTCCGCTACACAGCCGCTAGGTTCTTCATAAAGCCGCCTGCAAGATCTAGAATATACCAGATGTAGGGAAGGGTCTTTTACAGGTCTTGTTTAAGTCGAAAGAGGCTACATCTCGGCTTCTCTGGTATAGGATAAGGGGTTGTAAGGCTGAAAACGTGAAGATGAACAAGGCAACTCCCGAGTCAGTTCCGCGGAAGAGGTGTGGAGGCTTCTTCCCCGCAAACCACATTCCGGAGCAAGCGGAGGAGTGGGATTCCATTTTGTCGGAAGTCAGAAAGTGGAGATCGGAAGCCGGGTCTTGCATTTCTTGGTTATTAGTTCGCTCACGGACTCACCGGCTGTGTCTATGACGGTAGTATGGGGACTTTATAAGATATCAACATCAACGATTGTTCTCCTCAAAGTTCATAAGAGCAGAAATAACTCTCCTCAATCTCTCGGCTTTGTCCTTTTTCCGTCACAAACCACATACAATGGCTGAATCAACAAGCAACCAAAAGCCGTTCGACATTGCCATCGTCGGCGGTGGCATCGCGGGCCTCACTCTTGCCATCGCTCTACACCGTCGCAACATCCCCGTCACTCTCTACGAGCGCGCCGATGACTTTCACGAGATTGGAGCTGGAGTCTCATTCACGCCCAATGCTGTAAAGGCGATGAAGGTCTGCCATCCTGGTGTCCACGATGCGTTCCACAAAGTATGCACCTGGAACGCCTGGGAATCTAAGAAGGAGACTTGGTTCGATTTCCTAGATGGCACCACCGAAGAAGACAAGACTGAGTTCAGCATCAAGACTTCTTTGGGTCAGAATGGAGTGCACAGAGCTCATTTCCTTGATGAGCTTATTCATCTACTGCCATCGGATAGAGTGCAGTTCGGCAAGCAGATTGAGGATGCTCACGAGGGTTCCGATGGAAAGATACGCATGACCTTTTCTGATGGTTCCACAGCACATGCCGATGCTTTGATCGGTTGCGATGGTATCGGATCTCACGTCCGAAAGTTCATCGTGGGAGACGAGCACCCATCTGCACGACCGCAGTATTCTCACAAGTACGCCTACCGCGGTCTTATTCCCATGGACAAGGCGATTGAGGCTGTTGGTGAGGAACGAGCACGGAACGCGTGCATGCATGTAAGATGATAAGACTCCCCTTCAGAACTGATACTGACATATATCAGATGGGACCCGATGGTCATATCCTGACATTCCAAGTGAATCATGGCGAGAAGCTGAACATTGTCGCTTTCCGCACCGATCCGAATGAGTGGGACAACCCCAAAAAGATGACAAAAACTGCTCATCGGCAAGACGCTCTTGATGATTTCAAGGGATACAACAGTCAAGTGCGGAATCTCTTGAAGCTCACAGAAGAGACTCTCAGTGTCGTATGTACTTTCTTCCTCTCATAGGAGCCTAATTACTAACAATCACAGTGGGCAATCTTTGACACAGGCGACAACCCTATCCCTACATTCTACAAGGGCCGGATAGCTATCCTCGGCGACGCCGCTCACGCCTCAAGTCCTCATCACGGCGCAGGAGCTGGATTTTGTATCGAAGACAGCGCTGTCATGGCAGAGCTACTAGCCGACAAGCGGGTGCAGACTCGCGCAGACCTGGAAGCAGCGTTTGCAGCATTTGATGCTGTAAGGAAGGAGAGGACGCAATGGCTTGTGCAAAGCAGCAGATTTATTGGTGACGCTTATGAGTGGCGAGCGAAGGGGGTAGGAAAGGACTTCGTTGGCATTGAGAGGGAGATCAATGAGAGGATCACCAAGATCTCGGATGTTGACATTGCAAAGTCTTGCGAGATGGCCTGGGAGAAATTTGGCGAGAAGCAAAGTTGATAAATTTTCAAGTTTTAATAATACTTTTAACACGCTCAACCATGCATGTGAGACAAAGAGGTCCTGTACTCGTTATAAGAAACGTATTTGTACAAATATACCTACTCTAATTTGCAGAAATATATCGGACCTGACCAAATACAGACTCGCCATAGTCATACATGATTGCGACAAGGAACAAGATCAGATCATGTTATCCCACCCGCCATCAGGCCTGAAACAAGATAGTCAGTCTCACTTATTAATCGATTCTTGATGTCATCAATGGTATTGTACTTGAAAGAGTGCCTGTCTCGCTGCGCCTTCGGCATCTTGGTGATATCATAATGCTGTCCACCAATACGCGTTGGGCCATCACCGTGTTTGTTACCGTATGCCTTCAGCTTCGCCTGCAGTTAGTACCTTCGTTCCAACATACGCGAAAAACGTACCTGGGTACTCCAGTTGACCTTGTCCCATCTCGACATATTCTTGGCTCTCTTATCGCGCTTATCAACAATCTCATCATAGTGCTTGTCAAAGTTATGAGGGGCAGTAAGTTCGATGTCCGCCTCTTCAGCGAGGTCGATAACCTTGTAAATCCAAGAGCAGCACTCCTCAGAGAATTCGTAGTCGGTCTGTTCTCGGCCCCAGCGGATGAGCATGAAGAGAACTAGGCCAAGATTCTTGATTTCTGAGTCAGGCCCAAAGACGTCTTGCTTCTTCAGTGCGTCGATAGTAGCGAGGGTGAGATAGTCGACCATTTCGCTGATAGATTTACACTTCTCGGGATCCTCGCAATCTGTAGCTATGCGTTAGAAGACATGGCTGTGATGGTGACTGCTTTGCATTTACTTTCATAGCTGACGATGCGACTGCGAAGAATCAGAGCTAAACCCTCGACTTCAGGCCAGAAGTCACGATAGCTTGCCTTGGCCTTGAAGACGGAGTTGAACTGAAGGAACTGTGCACGACTTAGTTATTTTGCAAAGACACGCGGTACTTGTCAAGACTAACGATGTTTTCCATAAGCTCATGCATGCCGTTAGCAGTGAAGTCGTTGTAGATGTGCAGATCAAGGTCAACCTGATCGCGCTTGAGAGCTTCAATCTGCCACCAAGTCAAGCGATCGTCGGCGCGCATTGTGAAGTACCAAGGCCAGTCAGGATGAAGCAATGCGAGCTTACCATAAGGCTTCTTGTCTTCTACTTCCTCTTCTCCATCCTTCTTCTCGCGTTCCTTGTCCTTATCTCCGCCTTCTTCCTCCTCATCTACTAAGCTCGAATCGACCGACTCTTCATCCTCCTCTTTTCGTTCCGAGCTAGGCATAGGCAAACAGATAAAATCCCAATCATCATTCCCCTCATCATCAGGTACAGTACCATCCTGCTTCATCGCTTCCTCTCTCATCTTCCACTTCGCAGCGGGCAGCTTAAGACCCGCCTTATGAGCCTCAAGCCAAGGACTGTGATCCTCCCACCACCTACGACTGTTCAAAAGTCATTGAACGATCCGGAATCGCGTCAACTGCAGCGACCCAGCGCGAGGGCATGGGTAGGTTCTCAATGACTTTGCCTCTACGCATTCACGGGGCATGAATTGAGGCATCATGGATTCTCCCTTGGGACCTTTTGGAACGCGACGCTGGCGAGAGCCACGAGGCGCTCGGGAGCTTTCGCCTTGCTCCTCTGCATTGCCCGTTCTCGCGCTTTTAGATGCGGGCTGGTTGTCTTCGGCGTCAGCCGCCGGGCGTTTATTCTGCGCTTTTCTTGGCGGCATTTTGTTAATCTTTATGGTCAAGATGATTGTAACACTAAATTACGTCACACAAAGACTGAGGGAAATCGTTAATTTAAGGAGATGAAACTCAATTTTGATGAGCCGGGCATAGCGTTACGTCACTATGTAGTCGCAAAAAAAGCAATTAATAGTGTTTGTGCCAGACACGTTGAGGTTACCCTGCACAGAACGTATTATCTACGCGCATGGCATACAATTAGGGAACAGATGATAGACCATGAAGGGGAGAACAGTAAAAGAAGTATTGAATTAGTTCAACATCTATGCCGTTGATTTGCTGATGTCCCTCATTGAGTATCTGTCGTTTGACGTGTTAATCTAGTTCTGGGATGAACGATGGTCTATACCGCCGTGGAGTAAAACATGCCTTCAATAGGCACCCTTGAGAATCTGTACCTTGGACCCTTGAGCAGTCAGAGAACGTGAAGCAAGTTTTCCAGATTTAAAATAAATTGGTAGCATCAATTCTTGGGGAGGAATAATTAGCAATTGTTGGGTACGAATGCCAAAAGACAGGACAGGCCATCAATCCCTCTGCATATTGCATCTTGTTTACAACCAGGACAAGCCTACGCGCGATTGATCTACATCCATTGCTCCACTAAACCAGGCACAAGAAAGTCAACTCAATCCCACAATCTCCAAGCCTGGGTCAGAGGTTCTTACCTTTCATGCCAAGAGCCCGTGCTTCGTCAATGACAGCTTGCGGGATGAGTTCTTCCAGGCTGTTCATCTCTGGTTCCCAACCAAGCGTCGCCTTGGCTCTATCGGCCCCAGCACGTGCGTTGGTTCCCAGCAGCACGGATCCGCGAGGAATTAAACGATCAAACTCGTCAGCATCGACTTCATCTACTTCATTACTCGGGATCAGGTTGAAGTCATTCGCAGCGATAGCGACTCGTCGCGAAATGTCGCCAAAGGACTACCCACTCTGTTAGCATGCTGCAAGCACTTGACACGCATTAGAAAACCCACCATTTCTCCCACACCAGTAAAGAAAACTCCATCTGCGCCCCAAATGTTATCATCTTGGTCGCCTTCAGCTCCCTTTTCCACTAATCGCAGAAACAAGCGGCTCAAGTCCTGGATGTGAATGTTACCCCATCGACTCTCGCCAGGCCCAACCCTTAGTCCCCGCTGGCGCTTCAGTGTCGCATAAGCAAGGTCAGGAATCTGCATGCTGCGCTGATTCCCAGGTCCACAACCTTTGCCAAAAATGATCGGTGGAATGACGAGGGCTATTTTGACAAGTGGTTCTTGTTCCTTCATCGAAATGACATAGTTATCCACGGCGCGACTGGGATATTGTCTAATGAACGACTTGATCGAGTCGATGCCGCTCAGGTCATTGTAGATGACATCACTACCCGAACCAAAGACCCGCGCCTTGTCAGCGAGTTCACCAGCTGCGAGTACGCTTGCGCCCGAGATTTGGATATAGTATGGCGCTTTGGAGCCTTTGGGTTTGTTCGCAAGAGCTTCGTAGATTGTTTGGACGCTTGCTAAATGACCGGTAGCTGCCAGATCTGCAGGGACAGTGACATTAGCGAGCGGAACAAAAGCGGGGGACTGTCTGGAACAGACGGATCACAATGTCGGCTTCCTTTGCTTCTTGAGCAATGATGTCTGCATCGTCGAGGCCGCCGTTGACAATTTCCACTTGCTGGAAGGCTTTGGAAATTGCAGCGCCCTTGGATGCGTCTCGGACCAAAGCGCGAACTCTGTATTCAGGGTGGGATTTGAGAAGCAGATGGAGGACGTCGCCCCCGATGTACCCGGAAGCGCCAGTGCTGTTAAGGGCCATGTTAGCTGGCGGAAGCAGCGGAGAGAGGGACGTTTACAGAAAGATTCTGGTCATGGTTGATGTTGATTGGGATCAGTAACTGCAGAATGAAATGATCGCGATGCTGTTCTTTTTGCTATGGACCGAAGAAGTTGTCAGACTGACCTGCTCCTTCTTCACTGTGAAGCCTCCCAGCGCGCCAGTGTGCTTACAGCGGCTTTAGGTGCTCAAGCGCTGTACCGAGGCCTGAGGTTTCCACCTGTTATTTTCATTCGCAGCAAACATCGCTTCAACATGAACCATCGCAAAAAAGTACCACGCTGCAACAACATCAAGGAATCGGTCATCTGGTCTCAAGAAGTGTCAAAGCTCAGTCTGATCATCGAACCTGCGTTATTAGACCGTCGACGCATACATACTACTCCGATTTACCGGGCGGGCTTTGGCCAAGCACCAAACGCGTCCGAATTCGCGACCTCGAAGCAGCCCTCCTGCAGATGCGACAATCTCACCCACAGTCGACCGGAACGTATCGTCCTGAAATCCTTTAACATGACCACGATTGGTCCTGTCCAAGCCATTCGAGATCAGGCTACGGAGCACGAACTGTCACTCAGAACGACCCCCGCAATCCGAGATCCACACTTCGGGACAAGACACCCCGAGTATTCTCGCCGTCAAGATGTCATGGCTTCGTGATGTCCCCAATGATATTGCGTGGGGTATTCGAGATTGGGGGTCAATTTTGGCCCGCTATATAAGCATGGTCGACGCTCCGCTCCCCAGTTCCAACCGATGAACTCCCCTACAAACGTCAACACCATGGCCGAAGATCAAGCATCGAGAAAACGATACGCCGTCGTCGGCACGGGCGGCCGATCAAGCTTTTTCTACTCGGCTATCGCGACCGATTATAACAAGACCTCCTGCATCGTGGCCTTCTGCGACACCAACCAAACTCGCATGAACTATGCCAATTCGAAGCTCAAGTCCCTCGGGCACGGCGAAGTCCCGACGTACCTCGCTAGCAACTTCGACCAGATGATCAAAGAGTCCAAACCTGACGAGGTCATCGTCACAACTATGGATAGAACGCATAACATATATATTGTCCGAGCGCTGGAACTGGGATGTAATGTCATTACGGAGAAGCCTATGACGATCGATGCACCCAGGTGCAAGGAGATCTTCTCGGCGGTTGAGAGGACCGGGAAGAAGGTCCGCGTTACGTTCAATTACAGATATGCGCCGCATAATACCAAGGTCTTTGAGCTGATCAAGTCGGGCGCCATCGGAAAGGTTACCAGTGTTCACTTTGGTGAGTAGGAATGGCATTGGGTTGACTGAGATATACTGACACGAGTATAGAATGGATGCTCAACACAAGCCACGGAGCAGACTACTTCCGTCGCTGGCACAGAGACAAGCGCAACAGCGGCGGTCTCTTAGTCCACAAGTCAACGCATCATTTCGACCTCGTCAACTTCTGGCTTCAAACACGACCCCAAACTGTTTTTGCGACAGGCGATCTTGCATTCTATGGTAGAGAGAACGCAGAGAGGCGTGGCAAGACGGAGTTTTATACCCGCGCGCACGGCAGCGAAGTCGCCAAGTCCGATCCCTTCGCACTACATCTCGATCAGAACCCTCAATTGAAGGCCATGTATCTCGACGCCGAGCATGAAGACAGCTACTACCGCGACCAGAGCGTTTTTGGCGACGGCATTAGCATCGAGGATACGATGAATGTGCTCGTCAAGTATCGTAACGGAGCCAGTCTCTCTTACTCCCTCACAGCTTACGCACCATGGGAAGGCTTCCGCGTGAGCTTTAACGGAACGGGCGGACGGCTTGAGGTCGAGATTGTTGAGAATAGTTATGTCAACTCTGGCGGCGACCAAGCTGCTGAGGGTTCTATCGAGAGCCGAAAGATCCTGCTCCGACCTCTGTTCGAGAAGCCACGAGAGATCCAGGTTGAGGAAGGTGTTGGCGCGCACGGAGGTGGAGATACCGTGCTGCTAAACGATTTGTTTGGAACACCAGTGTCTGACGAGTATATGAGAGCGGCGAGTCACGTTGATGGAGCAGCTTCGATACTGACAGGTATTGCGGCTAATAGATCCATTGCTACAGGTCAAGCTATCAATGTGGATGATATTCTGATGGTCCCACACTCTTGAAATAACTATATACACAGTTGCAATATACAATGTAGCAAGTGTGATGGAACTTCATGACTTCTCCGTAGGGTATAAGAAGAATTGAGCGCCAGAAGCCTAAGAGACGCAATGATTTAGTTACCTTATGCCGGCTTAGGCCAGCATTTAGGCTACTTTTTCCTGTAGCCTAAGGCTTAGAGATATTTCTTCTGTTACCTCCACTACCTAGCTTTTTCAATCCCAAAGGGTATCAGCCATGGCGGACTTGACCAACCAGTCCTTGCACACCCAGTCAACCCGCTTCGCAATAACGGGTATCTCTACAGTAGACACATCAAGCATCCCGGCGGGATCATAAATATTCGCATCATCCATGTCGACGAGCGGTGCGCTATACTCATGATGTGCAACAACGACCTTAAAGGGACGAGCATAGCTAGAGTCGCCTCCCTCTTCCGGATTCCACTCCTTTCCACCAATCGACCGCTTAACGTTCCAAGATTCCCGGCGCAGCACATACGGCATCGCTAGGACGATATGCTCGAGGGTGCGAGCTCTAGCGACGTTGCACCACAGTTGTTCTTCACCCAGATTGACCTTGAAGCCAGACAAGCGACGCAACTTGGGCCATATTCTGCCAAGTTCGAGTCCAGCTCTCCAAAACTCCAGAACAGGCAAACCGCCAAGAGTGGTAAGTTCTTCAAGGTTGTTAAGCGCCCGTAAACCTTGGGAGAAGAGAGCGTCGATGTGCACGTCAATGCTGTATTGCTGTGCGATTCTGCGGTAGGGCAGGTCGACGATGAGACGACGCACGGAGCCGCCTAATTTGACAAGCAGGTCCCTGATCAATCCGCCTGTTCGAACGGACTGGATCTCTTCCATGCTGAGGCCAAGGTAAACGGAGGACACCTCAGAAAGCCGCATAACCCTGGGGAGAGTTGTTGACGGGCCATTGTCTTCCAAGGCCTCCGGGTCGGCCAGACATTTCAGAAAGTTTGTCAAACGAGTGATAGAGTCGATATACACGCAATGCTGTCGTAGAAACCTAGTCGCGGGTTCATACGTAGCCCTGCACACTCGACTCCAAGCAATCAAGTTCTGAACATCGGCGTGTCCGACGTCAACGATGCGATTGGGGCGCCCGGGTGGTATTGTCGCTTCGAGGATTTGAAGGACTATTTCGTAGGGGATATAAAGATTGTGCGTCATATTGAGATAACTGGTGGCCGTATTAATCCCTCTGAGCAATGCAAGTGAAGCCTTAAAAGCGATTGAGTTTTCGCGGTTGCCTGTTAGGCTGCGGTTTAAAGAATCGACACGGGCCGCCGAGAGCTGAGAAGAATATCCAGGGCAACGGGTTCAGCTTGCTAGGCAACAAAATTAATAGAATCCGCTGTCTACTAACTGATAGCAACTGTCAATTATTTGTCACTATGTGACACAGTTGGGTGAGCTTTCTGGTGTTTGTTTGCAAGTTGCTGATGCGACGCTTGATGCGCTGTAACATCAGCAAGCAATGGCAGAAACAGCAGTCAGAATCGTAAATGTAGTGGGTTCCTTTCAGGGCACCCCCGCTAATTTGTGATAAGCTTGAGTCAGCTCCAGAAAGCCTTAGCTAACGGCAGATGGAGTGGCCGAACCAACGATTTCTTTTGACGATACAAATGGATGCTACATGTGAACACCGATTCGAAAAGCATCCAATTTTTCACTGATTG
This sequence comes from Fusarium camptoceras, assembly GCA_004367475.1. Taxonomy (NCBI): domain Eukaryota; kingdom Fungi; phylum Ascomycota; class Sordariomycetes; order Hypocreales; family Nectriaceae; genus Fusarium; species Fusarium camptoceras. Next base: position 741,690 of record QGED01000007.1, read on the forward strand.
ATTGCCACAGAGTCATCTCATTGCTGACGCCCCCAATTGATCATCGACAGAAGACCAAACATAAATCGACGCGGGGTAGGAATGTGGAGTAGCCTCTTGCAATCAATGAACTAATGCCCAGGCAGCCATTTAAAGAACAACATATTAAAGAATGCCCAGCATAAATCTCATCTTAAGATAATTCCATTCACTACATTCATATCTTGGTCTTCGTCAAGATGACAACTAAAGCCGGCTCTCCACCCTACCAGTCCTCTTTGTACAATGACTCTGCGCGCTACGAGTACCTCCAGAGCGATCTTTTCTGGACCCTCGCTGTCTTCATCCTCGTCAATTGCTGGTGGTCCGCTAAACAAGTCGACTCGTTCGACACAACACCCAGCGAGCAACCAATTAAACCGTCAAGATTCTGGCTCAAATACCGCATCACTTCGCGCCTCTACAAATACATCGTCTTTCTACTCTGCATTTTGATCCTCCCACTGCACCTCCTTCATGGCTCTTGGGTTCTCAAGTCAGCGTGGCGAATTACTTTTGGGTTGGTCAACCGCACATATCCTGCCATGAAACCGCGCATCCTTGGGTTTCTTGTTTACTCGCCCCTAACTGCTGTCATTTTACTTGGCTGGGCTGTTGTTTTGGGATTCGGGATTGTGATTGTGGGAACACAGGTTTTGTTGGTTTGTAGATTGTGGGAGATGACGCCTTTTGATCTTTCCTATGTGGAAGAGATCAAGGACAAGGCTGAAGGAGAAGGCGAGTGGCAAGACATCAAACAAGATGACAGTGATTCAAAAAAGGACAAATAGTTTATCATCTAAGCCATTCACGTCGGTAGAAACTCAATAGACACGATGTCCCTTTCAGTATGACTGATGGATTGAATCTCGACAAAGCCTGCTCGCTTCCCTTCTCAAAAACACCTTTTTCTGTACCCACAGCAAGCATTTTGAATCTCAGCATCTCATAGCTGCTTGCGAGTCTTCTTAAAGAATCTTGATGTATCACCACAGGGCAGCTCAAAGGGAAGCGCATCAGCACACATGGACGCAGCGCAGCTGTAGTATCCCAATAGTCCTGAGATAAACCCGAATACGCCGGCGGCCTTCATCAAAGCCTTTGCGACTTCGAGCTTTCCGTCAGCATGGGCAAAGTTTGATGCCGCGTCAAGCATGAAACAGAAGAAGATGGTAGTGAAGATGCCAAACGAGACGAGGTTGCTAAGTAGGTGTCAGTATCTGCTCGTCATGGTCTGGAAGGAGTGGTCTTACATGGGTGCTGATCCTAGCATGAAGAACAGTGTTAGTATGGCCCAGACTAGAAACCCGTTAGTACTTGAAGGGTTAAGTGTTGATAAGATCAGACAAACTTAGAACGTAGAATCCGAGAGCGTTGTGATACTCTGGAGTTGCTCCGCCGTAGGACTCGAGGACACCAAGAGATGGACAAAGAATAACTCCATAACCGCCATAGAACACGGCTAGAAAGTGAGAGTCAGTCTTGAGATATACAGGTTACTGCTCATCCAAACGCACCATATGCACTCAGGGCAGAGTAGCCAAATGTATTACCACGAGCCATCTCCCATTGAGCCGACACAAACATGCATAGGCCAGCGGCGAGGCACAAGTTACCAATGAAGATGGTCTGCGTCTCGACTCCACGGAAACCCATCATCGACAAGGACAGAGTTAGCAGAGTGGTTGCGAATGTGCCCATGGCTAGAGGGGACTACAATGTAGGTAATGTCAGTCCTAGATCATGATCCATAGAAGATGGGTGTACGAACAGGGTTGCCAATCTGGTATCCCGGGCTCACTGTTGTGGGCGCAGGGGAGTTGGAGCGAAACTCCTCAATGCTCTTAGTCGCCATGGTGTCTGATACAGGTTGTGAAATCTAAAGCTAGTGGTCTATATCGAAGTTCTAACCTTGGCGAGTCGCCCTTTTATAGCCATTCCCTTGACCCCGTACTACAAGCTATTCCTTACCTTTTCGAGCCGCGTGTTTAACGGTTATGTAATAATTACCCTTCTTCTACCACATTGACAACATTTCTAAAAACGCCATCGAGACATAGAAGTTGAAAACTCAGACTTTGTTGACTATGGAGGAAACCGTTAGCTAATAAGTGTGCGCCGGCCCGGTCTAGTCCCCCGATTCTCCCCGGGATCATTGCGGGGTTTGGTATTTTCATGGGGTAATAAAGTATCACGGGTTAGTTAAAAAGAATGAAAGAAAATTAAAAGAAGAGACATTGTGGGGAAATAGGTTTGGGCTAAACCGTGAGTATTTTGTTGTGTCTAGAATCTCGATCGTTGTCTTGGTCCGGGTGACAATGGTTTCCGGGGAAGTTACCGCTGAATTGTTCTGCCTTCACACTTGCTTGCAGTTGTTCAGTAAGCGGATCAATGTGGACTTGAGGATGAACCAGACTACACTGAACCCGTCCATTTATCGCTTATGCGTGGAGGATTCTTTCCTTGGGATAATACCTGCATTCTGCAGTGAGCACCTGCTGTAGGTTGGTATTTACTTGATGTTGTAGAAGTGCAACAACTGCCTCATTGAGAACTGGCTTAACAGACTATGCAAAGCACCCAAGTATTTATGACACTGCGATTATGGCGTGTCGTGAGTCATTATATCTGCCGGTGCAATAGCATCGAGAAATTTGCAGGAAATGATCGGATTCATTCAAGAGACTTTTGGACAAATTTACCAAGCCTAGGGTAGCAAACCTTATCGATAAGAAGAGCGGTGATGACGTAGGTAGGTAGGTTCCCTTTCTAGGTACCTTGTAAGGTGTCGAAATAATTGAGCTGAGAGTATACAAAACAGAATTATTTAACCATTTTGCTATAGTTTCGACCGACATGACGGCTGCTTGAACATTGACGCTCAAAGCCCTCAAGGACGACCTTTCCGTCACCCACCTGCCGCCCGACGACTTGGCGATCTGAAGCGAAAAACAAGGACATGTCACTTGGGGGCCATTAATCTCATTGGTTAGGACCCGGTAGGACTGCTGATTGACAGACATTAAATGCAAGCCTCATTCGCCGTTTTCGTAATCGGGGCCGAGATGAATGACTTCCTGCCACATATTTCTGCATAGTGACATAGCATAATCACATCGAATATCAACGTCTCCAGCTCTCAAAACCCCCTCCCGTGTCATCGCCCTCCTGTAACGCATTACCTGAACTCAAAACGCGTCAATCCAGAACTACTCATCCATCATGACAAACTTCCGTCCCCATCCATTACCTTTCACAAGCAAAGACCCACGAATGCAAGACCCCAAAGGCGAAAACGTCCAAGGTGGGGACACAAACCTGAATCATTTCTCAGAAGCCATCTTCTCTTGTCCCGTAGTCGTCGCTACGGAGCCAGCATACGCGCTTGCCCGACAAATCAAGAAGGCGAAGCAGAAGAGGGCTGATAAGAAGGCAGCGGAAGCAGAAGACTCCGCTAGTAATGCTAAGAAGGAAAGGTGGTACGCAGATGATAAAGAGAGGTACAGTGACTCAGAAGACGAGCAAAATATACGTCAACGTGCTCAACGGGATGGCCCCTGGGCTCCTGATCGGGGTCATACTCGGATGGAACAACAGAGGTGGAAGGAGACACAAGATAGGATGCGCCTTTGTACGCCGGAGTGCCCTGGATATCATAAAGACCAGTGTTTAGCGCATGAGAAGAAGCAGCCGCAAGAGTCCAGCAGTTCTGGGACCACGGCAAATTGAGGAAGCTTTATGGACTTTGTGTGCGAATCATGAGATGGAAATGCGAAGTTCTGAATCCATGCAGTGCGTTTAATTATATACACATACTATGAATGATTTTATCCTCTCAGAAGTACTTCTCGTAAACCTTGGCCGTATCCAAAGTCATCTGATCAAACGGAATCCAGTTATGCCCCGTCGCCTTAACAGCCTTGCTTCCATCAACCAGAAATCCGCCCTCGGGTGTGCTATGATCCTGGTTATATCCCTTTCCAGGCTCACCTTCCCCAATGATGTTCTTCCTATCAGGATACGCTTTGCGCAACAAGTCGCGGTAAGCTTGAATGTTGGCATAGACACCATTTCCGCCCGTGATGTATCGCTGCCCGTCAGCAACGTCCTTCCTTTCAACCGCAAATACAACAAGCCTGGCAACGTCGCGCACGTCAACATGCGTTCCGTTTCCAGGTCCTTGAGCGGGCATATCTTCACCGTTCATGATGCGATATGTGACGATGGCTGTTTCGCTGAGCTTCTCGGGGTCTTCAGGTAAGATCAATGGTGGTCCGGCGACCCAGACTGGGTTGACGGCTGTCATTGTGAAGTTGATGTTGGCAGCATGCTTTTGCCGAAAGTCCCAGAATGCTCTCTCTGCTTTTAGCTTGCTTGCGACATAGATTTGATGTCCGGTCGCGTTGGCTCCAGCCTGTGAGAGCGCGTTCTCAATTTGGTCGTTCCAATCTTCTTCAGTGTAACCCTTCTCCGCATACTTTGGTGCACTTCCTCTAACAGCCACAATGGAAGACATGTAAACAAAAGACCTGATGCCAGGCTCAGTAAGAGCAGATTTCAAGATCCCGAGTGTGCCCTGTACAGAGGAATTAATGACGTAATCGATGTCTGTGTTGGAAAAGCTGACTGGAGCAGCAAGGTGAGCGATTGCTGTCACGCCTTTGACAGCATCATCGAAGGCTCCGGTGGCCGTCAATTCAGGGACCAAAACCGTAGTAAGCTGACCCGAGGATGCATATGTAGGTAACGCCGAAGTAAGGTTTGAAGCTGAAGACTGGCTTCGAACCGCTGCGCGGACGTAGTAACTAGCAGAGAGAAAGGCCTCGACAGTTCGTGCGCCGATGAAGCCATTCGCGCCAGTGACGAGTACGATTCCCTTCGATAATGACATGTTGCATTGGGTATCGATGACAGAGAAGTGTTTGGGTTGCAGCTTTTCAAAAAGAGAAGCCGTGTATCTTTAAATATTCCATTCAACTAAGCAGCATATTGCCACAAGTAAGGTGTGACAAATTATGAAATAACGGTGATAAGTGGACCTGTTTTAATAATCATCGACGGAGCCTCAGTGCGCGGAGATTACTGTTATCACCGACCGTAAGGATAGTGTCAGTTTAACTTTATGGCGCAAGTGAATTGTATTCTCTCAATGGTTGATTATGTAAAACTATGGTTAAGCTCTTTCAAAACACCCACTTACATACCAAATAACCATACCAGACTCGGCGCATAGTATGATATTTCAAAAAGGCAAATATCATTCCCAAAAAAGAACTGACCATGGATGCTTTCGCAATGCCGTATCCCAGCTCACTCCTTGTAGAATTTCAATGAGTTGATGGTCCAGTATGCTTCCTTGAAAGCACCAGGCTGGTTGGTAACATAATCGTCGCAGGTAGCATAGCCAGTAGAAGCTCTGCATTCCTGGTTCCAGATACCTTGATCGATGTTGCTTCCACAGAAAGCCGTGTTGAAGATCTCGAAACGTCAGCATATCTCCTCTGCATGATGTTCACGGCAACTCACAATAGTCTGCTTCTTGAAGTACTTTCCAACATCACAGTTGCCATTAGCATTGACAAACTGAGTTGTAGCGGGTTGAACCCAGCTGTTTGGGTTAGGCCTGCCGCTCGTGATATCGGTGGGAATGTTGTTGCGAGGGAACCACCAGATCTTGACAGCTCCTGTTGTCAGCCAAGAGACGTAGACACCGCCCCTGTTGGCGTTGAAGCTTTTGCCATAGGAGCCAGAAGGCATAGTGTTGCCGCATCCAGCACTACTGCCGTTAGCTAGATTTGTGAGATGGACGATGGATGAACTTACAAGTTCTGTCCGTTGGTACAGTAACGGGTATCGGAACCACCCTTGTCGCAGTTGTTTCGAGGGTCAAGACCTCCGGGACGGTTAAAGATGCACGCTCCGCAGGTGTGCAAAGAGACGTAGTTGCCGTTCTGGTTAGCATTGATGCCTTCGATGATATCGATCTCCCCAACAGGGTCCTCTGCAAAGTTGTAAGACCAGCTACATGGGTCAGCTTGCTATATCATATCCTACTTGCAGGAGGCTTACTATGCAGGCCAGACGCCACAAGCGACTCCAGGCATATGCTCAATATCGGCGATCAAAAGGTCACCCGAGGTATAGTATTCCTTCGACTCAAGACGAACACTGCCGCGTCCATGCTTAGATCCACTAGGGTTAAGAGGACCGGCTACGTTTGCAGAGTTGACACCAAGGTGAACCTTGCCATTGTTCGTGTGGACAATGCCAGAACTCACTGCCGCACTACGGCTCAAGTAGTTGACAGAGCCACCAGTCGGGTCACCTTCGTAACCAAGACCCTCGAAATAGGCGCGCTGTGTTGAGTCAGTAATGCTGTTTGAAGTGTTCTTTGTTGGAAACCTCTTACGTCTCTGAAGTTGAATGCGTCTAGGAAGTTGCTGGAGTCGTACGTCTTCCTCAAAGTGAAGGCCGCATTTGCCTCAGCGGCAGCAAGAAGAGCAAGGACAGTGGACTTCAACATGGCGGAACGAACGTCCTTGGCTTGATGAGACTATCGGTGGTGATCTACCTAAGCCTCATGTCTAAATGTGTTATTATGAGCTTTATATACATTTTGGATGATGATATCCGCCCCTGTCCTCGCAAGTGAGCTGATGATGGGCAGAAACGGACTGGAGGAATCCTTCGACCCGCTTATATCCCTGTCTTCACCACTTCATGAAGAGGTTTATCGTAAATCTCAGGCCCAGAACAACATCAGACAAGTACTCAATGAGGCTACATGTAAGATCCTACCCAATTATGCAATGCAATTCGGACTTGAGTTATTTACCCGACTTGGCATGGCGTCCACCGAAACTGGAGCCAGGATATGGGAATCCTCCCGGAATCCTTCAAAAGTCAGTCAGGACCTTCTCCATACAGCCTAGCCAATTGCCCATAACCACCTGAGCGTTTCTTAATTTGACCACTAAACTCATCTCCTGTGTGTATGTTCTGATGCAAGGCTCGTTGCTTCACTCATCCGATCTTCATTAGGCTCGGCCCGGCCGCCAAAAATATCCTGGGCGTCCGATTATGCATATACGAGATAGACGTGCATTGGACCTTTGGTATTCGCCTAATAAAGCGGATCGCATGTCCTCTGCCATGAGGTTTTCCTCGGACTTGGAGCCAAGCAGCGAGTCCGAGGGTAGTCCAACAGGTTAAAACGTGATTTCGCATGACATATTGTTTGGTAAGTCTAGAACATATACGTCAATATTCTCTAAAGAGGCTGGGTTACCCCATGTAAGCAAATCATGGGTTGAGAGTCTGGTGGCAAGCGTTGATACAGACGAACACCTCCGAATGGCCCGCAAGATGCCGCGATAGAAACGACAATGTGGTTTCACGGGCTATAGAGATGTCGGAATGTGTAAGCTTGACCGGTTTATTCATCAAAACCCTTTCAGGAAGTATGGAGCGATTCTGGCTTAGATCGACTATCTGAAGGGGTTTCTGTATGGGTTATGGGCAAGAATGCTCGCGGGTGGTGGGCTTCATTTATTCTCCGGACGATTTTAAAGCACAACAGACCAGGATATAGACAATGTAAATTTCTTTTCGAGTGGCTATTCAGTGCTTCCTGAGATGCAGAGTTTACTTTTAAATTGGATCTAAGCAAATGAATATTCTGCGAAGCACAAAGTCAATTGACGCTGTTCTGAGTACAATTCAATGCAAGATATTGATATTAAAACCGCTCTTCCTAATCAAAAAATTGTAAAACGTATAGTCCCGTTTCATGCTTCCTCTGAAAGTCAAATCTTACGGGTCCTCTGCGATCGCCTTGAGAAAAGAACATCATACTAAACCGAAAATTGTGACTTCACTTGTCAGCCTCAGTCAGCTCCGCCACGATATATAGGCAGCAGCCGTTTCTGCTGTCAGCCTCAGGCCCCGCTTCTTCACCATATAAAAGCGCAACTTCAGATCAAGAACTACTGTTAAACATCCAACTTCTTTCATTAGTATTAAGATGGACTCACCCCTAGCAGAAATACAACTATCCCCTCGAGAATCCCGAGTGATTGGCGCCCTGCTAGGCGTCCATGCCGGCGACTCCCTGGGCGCAACAGTCGAGTTCGAACCCCATAAAATGATCCGGAAAAACTATCCAAATGGTCTCCGAGATATTGTCGGTGGAGGCCCATTCGGATGGTCAGCTGGTCATGCAACAGACGACACAGACATGACCCGTGGTGTCTTGTTGGCCTACCATGATCGCTATCACCGCGACATTGACGAGGACATCGCGCGTCTAGCTGGTGACCACTTCATCGATTGGATGAACGGGAACTGGCCGGAAAGAAGAAAGGGAAGTCTTCCCGAGGACATGGGTTGCGCGACAAGAAATGGCTTGGATAACTACGAGCAAACGAGAGATCCCGACAAAGCTGGAAGTGGCAAGGGACAAGCTGGCAATGGGAGTCTGATGCGATGCATTCCCACTGGTATCTTTCAGACAGATCCTGCGAAAATCGTCGAAGAGAGTCAGCGTATCAGCAAAATCACCCACGATGACACCCGATGCACCATATCATGCGCTGCTTATAACACCATTGTTTCCAAGCTCATCAACCAAGTCCCCGTCGAGGAAGCTATCAAAGCCGGTCTAGCTGTCGCAGAAAAGCTCGAGGGCCCGGATGGCGTTGTGTACGAGGCGATTGAGCTTGGTGAAGCGCTCGACATCGCAAGAATGGCCAGCGAAGGACCCTCGCCTAGACTTCGAGGTCAAGGGAGTGGCTATGTACTTGAAAGTCTGTCTCTAGCTATTGCAGCCATTCTTGACGGCAGGAGCCTGGAGGATATCGTAGTTGACGTCGTGAGCATTGGGAAAGACACAGACACAAACGCTGCGATTGCGGGTGGACTTTTGGGAGCTAGAGATGGAGCGGATGCTATTCCTCAGCGATGGAGAGCTGTTTTGCAGTTTGGGGATGAGTTTGAGAAGAAAGCTTTGGATTTACTAAGACCACAAGATTATTAAGCAGGGCCGATATTTAGTTTTAGTAACTCGTGCCATTTAGATAGCCAGTGGTGTGTGCCGTTGTCTACGGAGACAAGGTCACAAATCCCGATGCCAAATTGACGATTATTTCCCCAAATGGGACCACCCCCAACCCCCCCAGTTCCGAAGACTTTCCAACACGAATTAAGAAGGATTAAGGCAGGGGTCCATAAGAGGGAAGGACAAGGGTCGCGGGTATTATCCTCGGAGAGCAGCAAGGGATACACGTGATGCAGATTGCGGGGTTGGACCGTTGAGCACAGTCTTTATCCATGTAGTTGACTCCTCCCCCAGATTTTGGCTTTTCCGCCCGATTCCCCAGATCATCTCCCACTTTTCCGCTATCAACCGCCAAACAGTACCAAAGTTATCTCTCCACTTCTGTCAAACGACAGTTGGCTCCAATGAACCTAGAGCGCCAGATCCTCCCGACCCCTTCTAGCAGCGATGGGCATATTTCCAAGAAGCGGAAAAAGAGCAATGAAAGAGTCAGAGTGACAAGAGCGTGCGATGGATGCAAGAAGTAAATGAGACAATTTGATGCAGTAAATCAAACTCATCGACTAATCTTTCTAGGCGTAAGATCAAATGCAATGGCATGCAGCCTTGCAAGTTTTGTGTCAGAACAAGGGCTTCTTGTACTTTCAACTCGGCCTATGCACGAGGTCGCTTGCCTGTCATACCTTCTGCAGATGAGGTGGCAGATGAGACGATAGCTGTTGCGACACAGGATACGATGCCTGGTAGTGAGCATAATAGCCCTACAGACTTGACTCATCAATACATGGCGGACTCAACAAACGAGGCGACGCGTCAAGCCGCCGAGTTGCAGGATTACTCCCACCTCCTTCCATCAGGTGGTGCAGGTTCACGGGCTGTGACATCGGTGCAACAGTCCCCCGAGCCATCACAAGAAGATCTTCAGGGCCATTATATCGGTCCAGCGTCAGGTGTGTCCTTCCTACTCCGGGTGCAGAAGCGGTTGCACCAGGCTATATCCTTTTCTGGACCGGGGAGTATCTTTACCTTTGGCGATGCACCCCTTCACAACCCTGATTATGATCCTACCTTCTGCATGATGCTTCCCAAAGAGGATGCTCAGCGCTTGGTAGATCGGTACTTTGACTTTGCCATGCCTACGTACCGGTTCCTGCATCGGCCGACGATCCAGGAATGGTTCGTGGAGTTTTACGAGACGATGGGTACGATGCGGGATCCGAACAATGCTGCTGCCAAGGTTGCGTTGCTTTTCATGATTCTAGCCCATGCAAGAGTCTACATGCCAGAGAATGACAGACCAGGGCCTTCAGATCTGAGGTTAGTTCCTTGTCTTAGACTGCGATCCATGCTAATGTATGTATGTCGTGCAGCGCTAGATACTATCTGGCAGCTGATCATCAACTCTCGAAGGAGAGCGGCTCCATACGGCTCACTAGCGTGCAAGCACGACTGCTGCAATGCTACTATCTCGGCACCCAGTCTCGCGTCAACCATTGCTGGAGTCAATTCGGCATCGTCACAAATCTGGCTCTTGCTATTGGTCTTAACCGGAATAAACGTCCCGGGGTCATAAGCGGGTTAAACCATATCGAGGTTGAGACTCGTCGAAGGACCTTCTGGTGCGCATACACACTGGACGCATATCTCAGTGTGTCGCTTGGCAGACCTCGCAACTTCCACGATGACGATATCGATACGGAGCTTCCTGCATGTGTGGATGATAATGATATAACCAAAGATCACATAAATGTGAATGGGTCAGCCAAGGGCTACTCTGTGATGCTTGCGCCTTTAGGCCATATGAAGTAAGGCACTTTTCTATATAAACTCGTCAATATGTTAACCAACATCCAGACTTGCTCGCATCATTGGCGAGATCCTCCGCGCCCTCTACTCAGTGAAGCCTAAATCCGTCAGTCGACGAGCAGAAGAAACGCAACGCATCTGCCAAGATATGAGCGACTGGCGAGCAGAATTCTCCCAGTTTCTTGACGCCGACTACTTCAGTACATCATTCCTTGCTCCCATTGTTCAACGACAACGCAATGTTCTCAATATGACTTATTGGCATGCTATCATTCTTGTACATCGACAAGCAGTCTTAAATAACTTTGCCAAGATTTCAAGGCAGAATAGAAGGGGTAGTGAAAACGATGCTGCCACTCAAGAAAGCGTTCAAAAGTGTCTGCAAGCTGCCATGAACACTGTTGGTCTCATCGATGAGATAGCGGAGCACGGTCAAATGTTTCGTGCCTTTTGGGTAAGTATCATCATGGTGTTCGGGCTTTAGACAGTAACTGACCGGCTCTAGGTTACGGCATATTTCGCCTTCACCGCGGCCATGGTGCTGTACATCTACGTGATTCAAAAATGGGCTTCGCCACCCGAAACGTACAGTGAGTACTTCACAGCAGCCACGCGATGTCAATCGCATATGTCGATCATGGTGGAAAAAGGATCATTGTCAGAACGTTACTGTTTTTTGCTTGAAGAATTGCGCATAGAAGCGCTACGACAGGTAAACAGAATGCATCCGTCTACGAATGCATTCGGGACCATAGATGGACATTCACGAGAGAATGAATTCCAGTCGAACGCCATACCAATGGATACTCCGAGTGATAAGACGTCTTATACGGATTTAATGGGGGAGAATGGAATGGATTATAACGGTATGTCTGGTGTTGACTTTTCCGGGTGGGGTCAATTTGCGTCAATGATCTCGTCGGGCCTAGGTAATCTTGATGTATTCTTAGACGATGAAGTGTTTCGGCTTTAGATAGTGTTCGCTACCATCAGAATTGTAATGCCTTTCTTGATAGCTATCATTTCTTATCTTGATCTGGTTGCTCTGAGTTGAAGAGTGGGCTAGCCTCGGTTGTGGACCGCGAATGAAGAAGCAGCTTGCGGATATCCTCTTTACCTTTTCCAGCCATCGGATCCAAAGCCGAACAGCGTCGGAAAAGGACACCCGAGAATCCTTGCCCGGTTACAAATCCGTTGAACATCATAAACTCTTGTGGTTGGAGCGGTAGAACCACAAATGTGCGCTAGTTTCTACGACTGTCTTCACGATTCCAACAAGCTACATATTTATCTCAATCCGACCAAGCATTGATCAACGTCACATATATCCTCACAACCAATTTATCCAACATGTCATCTGCAGTATCAAAGCGCCTTGAAGGCAAGACCGTCCTTATCACTGGAGCGTCTTCCGGCATCGGAAAGTCTACTGCCTTTGAGTTCGCCCGCACAAGCCCCAAGAACCTGAAGCTTGTCCTCACAGCTCGTCGAATCGACACTCTGAAGCAGATTGCTGAGGAGATTGTTAAGGAAGTTGGAGATGGTGTCAAGGTGCATCCCGTTCAACTGGATGTCAGCAAGCCTGAGGAGGTGCGCTCTTTTGTGAGCAATCTTCCTGCTGAGTTCAGCGAGATCGATGTATTGGTCAACAATGCGTATGTCAGCCGCAATCCATCAAGGATATCATTTAACAAATCGCAGTGGTCTTGTCAAGGGTGTCGACAAAGCACCCGAGATCAAGGAAGAGGACATCAATGTCATGTTCGCTACCAACGTAACAGGCCTGATCAACATGACACAGGCCATCTTGCCCATAATGCTCAAGCGTAACAACGGCGAAGGAACTGGTGATATCATCAACATTGGCTCCATTGCTGGTCGCGAGCCTTACCCTGGTGGCAGCATCTACTGTGCTACCAAGGCCGCTATCCACTCTTTCACCGAGAGTCTGCGCAAGGAGCTCATTTCCAAGCGCGTTCGTGTTATCAGAATCGATCCTGGTCAAGTAGAGACCGAGTTCTCTGTTGTGAGATTCTATGGTGATAAGTCCAAGGCTGATGCCGTATACGCGTAAGTCTTGAACAGCTCCTTAGTGACGATACCCAATGCTAATCATATTTAGCGGTTGCGAGCCTTTGACACCTGACGATATTGCCGAGGCTATTGTCTTTGCTGCTGGAAGAAGGGAGAACGTTGTTATTGCTGATACTCTGATATTCCCCAACCACCAGGCTGCGGCGACTGTCATGCACAGGAAGTCGTAGAAGCTTATGTATAAGATGCAAATTATAAACTATAGATTTTGCCATTAGAGCTATTTCGCCCATGAGATGTGTGCAATGTGCCATGTATGGCTAGGATATCTTCGTGTCCTCTAATATCCTACATATCCATGCCTTGATTCGAAGCTGAAGGATCATAATCGATTTTTGAAACGACTCTTGCGTAGCATCATATCTTTGGACTTGGTGCAAAGCTTTACTAGAGGACACTTGACCGATACATCATGAATCTCAAAGTAGTCAGGACCTATCAATGCGAATCTGCGTACTCAGATATCACGAGAACGCTCAATCTGAAGATATGACCGGCTTAGGCCACATTCGGCATCAAATCTTATCCCCGGCGTTAGCCTAGCGGTTTGCGGGGGATCGGCAATGTCCAACCTCACCCGTCGGAAAAGCCACTTACCCAACCCCCTCACCAGTTCCTTTTCCGTAATGCATGTAAAACCCCCACAACTCGCTACGGAACAAGTGTCGCAGGTGACATTCACGGCAGCTTATCCATGGCGTGATGAGCCTCCAGCGGACATCATCCGGCGATACCTGCATGAGAAAATGGGTCAACAAATAGGATTAAAACGACGTTATCAGTGTCGATCTGGGAGTGGAGGTCGGGTTCGGGCTACGGCATTGCTAGAGCTTGTGCATTGAAGCTAAGGCGAATTATCGTTGACCTTAAGTACTCGTATCCTTCTTTGAACCTTGCTGGAACTAGCGTAATTGCCCGACCAAACCCTTCTCAATCATTATCTGTCATCATGTCTTCGCCAAGAGCACCACCGAGCGGCGTATGGGCGCCTGCCATCACATTCTTCAACCACGAAACAGATGAGCTTGATAGCGAGTCTCAAGCTGCCTATTACTCATATCTCTCCAAGACAGGTCTAGCAGGCCTCGTCGTGCTTGGAACCAACGCCGAAACGTTCTTGTTGACGCGTGAAGAGCGCAAGGCATTGTTGCAAACAGCTCGCAGAGCATGTGGGCCAGACTTCCCTATCATGGCCGGTGTCGGTGGACACTCAAACAAACAGGTTCTTGAGTTCATCGGCGATGCAGCTGATGCTGGAGCAAACTATGTCCTGCTCCTCCCACCTGCTTATTTCGGCAAGCAGACGACACCGGAGGTCATCAACAACTTCTTCGATGATGTCGCTATGAGAAGTCCCCTTCCCATTGTTATTTACAACTTTCCTGTTGTTTGCAATGGCATCGACCTAGACTCTGCCACTATTGCGGCCTTGGCAAAGAAGCACAGCAATATCGTTGGTGTCAAGCTCACTTGTGGAGCAGTGGCCAAGATCACGAGGCTCGCGGCTGAACTCCCAGAAGAGCGCTTCTCAATATACGGCGGCCAGTCTGACTTCTTAATAGGAGGTCTGGCAGCTGGATCCCATGGTACCATCGCCGGTTTCGCCAACGTGGTACCCAAGACGATCGTGCACATTTACAATCTCTATCAAGAGGGGAGGTTCCAGGAAGCAATGGCTCTGCACAAGAAAGCTGCGCTAGCAGAGCAACCTTGCAAGGCGGGCATTGCGTCAGTCAAGTATGCGGCGACGCTAAGCACAGCCAAGGCGGCAGGCATCCAAGGTGCCGCAGATAAGCTCAAGCCAAGAAAGCCGTACGTAGAGCCTACTGATGCTGCCAAGAAGAGTATCGAATCTCAGATTTCTGAGATGTTGAGCTTCGAGGCTACTCTCAAGCCGGCTGTGGAGAATGGCCATGCCAATGGTACAAATGGGGTGGCGAAGGAGATCAAGAATGGAATCACCAACGGAGCACAGAACGGCGTGGAGGTGCATTAGGGATAGTTTGGCTAAATAGCATATGGTAGGAACATAAACTTGACTTCTGAACCTGTGTCAAATCCTTGAGAACATTGAAGGACCTGTAGTCTCATGGTGCCACTAACATAAACTCCTTCACCTACAGAGGAAATTTGCCCCTACTGGCCGATAATATCATTACTCTGCCAGTCGCCTATCGTTCTATTATAGAAAACATATCGCTGTGCTCTCTAACCCGTATGCTTGTAGGTACGGCCTGTTTGGTTCCGACTCTTGTTCAGGGTTATAAACAGGACACGGGTGTATCGTTAGGTGAACTCAGGCAGAACTTCCATGGCATGCAGAATATGTTGGGTATCAACTTGAATTATAATTCGTAACGTCATAACCAACTAAGTATCTCAGTTTCCGATCACAAACAAAACTGCCACTCCCAGAAGCTCCACTAGACATGGGGCTTCCTTGGGTATCACTCTTCGTTCCTTCGACAACTTTCCAATAGACATTTACAGGACGTGCTTGAACAGCGGGGATCTGTCACCCATCTCAAACAACTCCTCCTCAGTGTACTTCCTCTTAGCCTCCTCCGCGATCTTAGCCTTGCGAGCATTGGCATGCTTGTAGCTCATCTCCAAGAGCAAAGCAACCATAAGACCAGTTGCTCCAAAGGCCAAACTGAGACCGAAACCAGTGTAGTACTTGGGCTTCTCACTCTCGAGGTACATGAAACTACCGACGATACCACCAACGTTTCCGACACAGTTCATCAGCGCGATACCAATGGCTCGTCGAGATGAAGGTGCGATGTTGTTGGCGTTCCATGAAGCGGCTGCGGCTTGGATTGGGTAAATACCAATGACGGCGAGCACGACGGCGAAGTAGGCCACACCCTTCTTGGACTCGAGTTCACCCTTGAGAGAAATGATGACTGAGTATGCGATTGTGACGATAATCATAGGAATAGCGACGAAAGGCATGCGCCAGAAGAAACGATCGGACACCTTGGCGAAGCAAATGGCAGAGATGGCAGCGGCGACGTATGGGGGAGCTGAGGTAAGCTGAGCGTTGGTGTTGCTGAAACCCATGGCCTTGGTGATGGATGGTAGAGTGAACTTGGTACCTGGGACGAGTTAGCGTTGAGCTTTGTAGTGATTCTTGAAAGGACGTACCGTAAGAGAGAGCAGACTGGCAGAGAAGAAAGTAGGCCTGGACGTAGACACGCCAGTTGGTAAGCACCATCTTGATATCCTTCCAGCGGACTGTGGTTTCTTCTTGGAAGCCACCACCCTGCTTGATGAACATGGAAAGCTCAAGGAATCTGATCTCTTCGGGTTCTAACCAGCGCGAAGACAGAGCAGGTGTGTCGATGAGGAAGAAGAAGCATGCGACACCGAGAATAACGGTAACTATGCCCTCGAGAAGGAAGATCCATCGCCAACCCTCAAGACCTGCAACGCCGTCCATCTCAGCGATGCCAGCGGCGAGAAGACCGGAGAAGGCACCCGACAAGGCACTGGCGCAGTAAAAGTATGAGATTCGGGTAGACAGGTCCTTGGGCATGTACCAGTAACTGCACAGGTAGATGGCACCGGGGAAGAAGCCGGCTCTATTATTGCGTTAGCTTGTTGGATTTATGTATCGAGATGGTTCTACTTACTCAAAGATACCGAGAAGAACTCGTGTAGCCATCAGACCGCCAAAGTTCTGTACAAGTCCAGTGCAGGTCATGACGATACCCCAGCAAACGGTGAGGATACCAAGATACATGGAGGGACGCTTGAACTTCTTGAGCAAGATGTTACTGGGGACCTCGAGTAGGACGTATGGGACAAAGACTAGTCATTTGTTAGCAAGGCAATTCCCAATTGGAGTCGCGGGGAAACATACAAATGGACAGGATGGTGTTGTACTGGACACCAGTCATGCCCAAGTCCTCAACCATGCCCTCAATCTTTGCGTTACCGATATTGGCACGATCAATGTGACAAATCAAGTACAACAACGCAAGCATGGGAACGAGTCGCACGTCAACCTTTCTGAAGACCTTCTTTCTCTGCTCCTCAGTGTAGCTGTTGTAAAAGTCGGCATCGTCGGGGTCTAGACCGAAGACGCGGAAACCGCCGATCTCGATTGCTTCGTTGGTGTTTTCGAGGTGAGACGGCTTGTGGTCTGCGACTTCGACGTCGCTCTTGGAAATGGAGCTTCGTTGAGCCATGGTGAAGAACTTGTGGTGATGACTGTGAGACAAGACAAGTTCGAGGAGGGAAGATGCTGAGTGAAGAGATGATTGATCGAAAGACAAGGCTGGGTATTATACTTGATCTTCCGATCTGGAAAAGCAATGGGAGAGAAAAGCCACTGGCCAGATTAGCTTAAGAATATGCTCCATCATGTCGTCTTTCCCCAGACAAACAAGGTAACCCCAGACTTGGCGTGGAAAGCTAACCCTAGCTAGATTACCATGAAGTGCGGGGTAGAAAGCTGGAGGTCTCAGTACACGGAAAATGAGGTTATCCTGGTCTGTAGGATGTGCCGATCGACAGAGTTGGTCTTGCACGGAAAAGCATCCAATCATATAGTTATCCGTCCATGCACCCGAACCATGCAATGCCAGCCACTCTGCAACCCCCAAAGGAAACATGTCCGTGCTTTCCTTTTCCTATACATGCTTTGTGCAGGTGATACGGAAACAACTCCATGTAATACTACACAACGAGAATCACGCATGGGAGCTGTGATGGTTACATACGCGGAACCGAAAGCTACCCCGCACGTACTACAGCCACTGATGAGAGCACATCGTCTGACCTTGTCAATCTCGGGATAAATAGTCCACCATTCAAACTGTCCTGAACATGGTATCCAGCCCGACCGCCTCAACAATTTTGTTGCAACTACACGGCAGCCATGTCTCAACGCAGTATCATCAAGGATATCGTCATTACCCCCGTGGCATTCCATGATATGCCACTGCTGAATAGCGTGGGAGTCCATGAACCTTATGCACTACGCAGTATCATTGAAATCGTCACAGAGGACTCTTATGGTCTTGGAGAATCTTATGGAGACTCCGCTCACCTAGATCGGTTGCAAAAGGCAGCAGATAAGATCAAGGGTCTTTCTATATACAGCACAAACATTATCTACCAACAGTGCGTAGAGTCTCTCCGCAATGATACCAACACAGGCGGAGATGGAATGGGCGGAATGGTCGTGACAGCCTCCGTCGCAGACAAGGTCTTTTCCCCCTTTGAAGTCGCCTGCCTCGATCTTCAGGGCAAACTAGCAGGCATCTCTGTCAGTAATTTGCTCGGCGGACGAGTCCGAGATTCGGTTCAATACTCCGCCTATCTCTTCTATAAATGGGCAGGCCATCCCGGTGACGAGGATGATGAGTACGGCGCTGCGTTAGACCCTGAAGGAGTGGTGAAGCAAGCAAGGAAGATCATAGACGAGTATGGTTTCAAGGCCATCAAGCTCAAGGGCGGTGTTTTCCCTCCTGCCGAAGAAGTCGCCGCCATCAAAGCACTGCACAAAGCGTTCCCTGACCTGCCATTGAGGCTTGATCCCAACGCTGCGTGGACTGTTGAGACTTCAAAGTGGGTTGCCAAAGAGCTTGAGGGCATAGTGGAGTATTTGGAAGACCCAGCTGGTGAAATTGAGGGTATGGCAGCCGTGGCCAAGGAAGCTTCAATGCCTCTAGCTACAAACATGGCAGTCGTCGCTTTCGACCATCTCCCTCCCTCCATCCTTCAAAACGCCGTCCAGGTCATCTTATCTGATCATCACTTCTGGGGCGGCCTCCGCAAGTCCCAAACACTGGCGTCCATCTGTGCTACATGGGGTCTCCGACTTTCCATGCACTCCAATAGCCATTTGGGTATTTCGCTTGCTGCCATGACACATCTCGCCTCTGCGACTCCCAATCTCGATTATGCCTGCGACACACATTGGCCATGGAAGCGTCGTGACGAAGACGTTGTCATTGACGGAGCCTTGAAGTGGAAAGAAGGCGGTGTGATAGTACCATCAGGTCCTGGTTTGGGTATCGAGTTGGACAGGGAGAGGTTAGCTAAGCTTCATCAGCAGTATCTGGACTGCGGATTGCAGAAGCGTGATGATACGACATATATGAAGAGGTTCCAGCCGGACTTCTCAGAGAAGATTCCTCGTTGGTGAGGGGTGGATTCGGAGTTAGTTTAGCATTTAGGACACAGGGAAGTCCATTCAAAATATCCAACTCGCTGCCATGTACCTCGTAAATGCCATGCCAAAGACGAAAAACGATATGCCTAGTATAGTAGTGTCTTGGCTACTTCTGAATATGTTTGTTCCCATAGCTGTTGGGCTATAGAGTAACCCCCAGACAGGATACATTGAATAGAGGCCCAGAAGCACGATTAAAATGAATGCAGAGAAACAGATGAGAAATCTTCTACCATGCATACCAAGTTGCTCGGCAATAAGACAAGCGAGGATGAGGAGGTAGGTAGCAGTGGGGGAGATCATGATAATGAGATAGAACACTGCCATTAGGGCGCTCGTCGCACTGGATCTCTGGACGACAAGTTCTAAAAACATCAAGACAGTGACTTCCAGAATTTGAATGCACATGAAGCAGAAGACCGGTATGATCCACGAGCAGGTCGCGGTGTTGTAATAGTTGCGCTCCAAGCACTTGAACAAATGTTCCTGGAACTCGCGCATTTCCGGCGATTCGTTGGAATGGTCAGGGTTACTGGTTAGCGCTTCGTTATCATCTGTGACAGCTTGCCCTGTAGGCATTATTGACCCAGCGGTGGCAGAGACCTCACCCATTTCCAAGTATTCGATGGATTGTTCATAGTCATTAGTTGTCGCCTCGTTGCCATCTGGGACGTTTTGCTCTGTATCTGTAGGTATTGTCGACCCAGTAATGCCGGATCGCATGTTACCAGACCGCCCGTCAAATGCTCCCTTGACTGCAGTAACAATAGGTCCAATGAGAAGGAAAGCCGGAAGGACTTGACCAAATGTCCAGTCATTCTCATCGACCATTGCGCTGGACTTGGTCATGAATAACTTCACTGTGCCCCATGCGGCAGAGACAACCAGCCAATAAATCTATTTCTGGAGTTCAGTCCGTTTCCGGGAACCAATCATGTTGAGCGGTATACTTACATCTGATAAAGTCGATGTCGCTAGATCACAATACAATCGAACAGTTAGAGAGCTGGCCACTTGACTATGAAGTAAAGCCCGACGGACTGCTATTACTCTTATACCACTGGTCTCCGTGCTACGGTTCGCCAAAGTCTCTGACTGACGCACACGCATGCGATCGAAGTAATTTCGAATCCGTTTCAAGTAGTTTGAGAATGCGTAGTGGAACTTAATTGTACGACTGACAAGACTCAAAACCAACAGGACAATTGACATTATGCCAGATTGATATGCCGTTGACCGGGTAAAGTCACCAAAAATATCCGTAGCGCGATTATGCCAGTCAGCTGATCTGGAGGGGTTGTAGAAGCATATAGCACCTGTTCCAGCAAGACTCGCAGTACCCTCGTCCGGATGTGCCCAATTGAAGAACAGTGTTGGTCCGATCGCGGTGAGTAGCATGATAGCCAGTATAACCATGCATATGATGCGAATGAACTTTTCTGTGGGGCGAGTATGAAAGTATTTACGTAGGACAGTGAGACCACAAATATGTGTCAAGCTGGAGAACCATGCTAGATGTGTGACGAGGATGAAGTGGTAGGCCGATATACCTTTGGGCAGATCGATAAATCCGCTGATAAGAATACCAAGACCCGTCACAAATTGGACATCACACATGCCGAGGATCGACTGGCGGCAGTATATCAGCATGGAGACAATTCATGGGAAACGGGATAGGCTTACCATTTCCAGACCGTAGGCCCAACTCGATCCAACGTTCATACGCTCCAAGCCATTCTTGACTATACCCTTTACCAAAGAATCGACGGGATTCGCTCGCCACGTTCTATCAGCGTTGCCCGGATTATTTTCATTGCTGTTTGGGAAAGGATTCTCATATGATTCAAAGACAAAGATGTAGTGTAGTAGAACGAAAAAGATGGCAAGCCAAGCGGTGCCCAAGAAGCCGGCGATGACCTATTTCCCTTCTTGTCAGTTTTCTTTTTACCTGTACAAAGGTGGCTCAGTGAGGTATGCTGGTAATCTTACGCCAGGTCCTGCTATATCACCATATGGCTCAACTTCGTTGCCACGAGCATCAAAGGAACAATTGTAACCCATTCTGTAATTCTTTTGTTTCAATATATGGCAATTAAAGTCAATCGAAAAGAGAAGAAGAGTCTGTGGTTTTTGACAAATGTGTCCTCGGCACAGCCTGATTCTTTTCAGCTGAAATCGAGACATTCTTCTCAGCCAATTGGTGAAGCCCTAGAGCCGCCAGCCTGCTTCTATTGTACTTAGTCGGATTTATTTTAACCCCATTTTGTACAACCTCCATACTAGTGGAAGTGTCCTTCCGTAGGTTTGGCTGGGACTTGAGAAGCGATTGTATTCATAGCTTTGTGTCGGCTCAAAGTGCCTGCGTCTACGGATAGCTTACACGAATTCCGGCCAAGACTTTATCCACCTCTATCGGAAGTTAGTACCAATCACCATCAATCAACATCATACCCAGACTTTGCGCGCGCCTCGGAGGTCGCTTCTTTGAAGGGATTCCTTCTTTGCTGACCACCAAGAGCGTCAGCTTATGTGAGCGACTGGACTTGGCCAGCCAAAATATCGTTATAAGAGGCACATGCATCCCCAATTCCGAGTCTCCAGAATCCCGGAATTTATTGCATTTTCTTTTGCTCTATTGCCTGAACACGATAAAATGACTAAAAGTCAAACAGCCACGTCTACGAATATCAGAAAGACTATTGAAGCAACAGTCAATAGCTTCCTATCCTCCTATGAGGATGGAAGAGAGCAGAATGACACCTCGCTGATTAATCGAGACGTCACTGCAGATTGTACACGCCAATTGCTCCCCGCCTCGCTCTGCAAAGCTCTTGGCGCCCCAGAGACCTTCCTCATGCCCAACGATATGTACGAGCAGCTCTACGTTGATGATCTCACAATCGGCGGTGTCTACAACACTGCCAACAAGCACTTGGCGATCGACTCCGAGGCACGAATGGCGGCAGTCAATAGCACATCTGACTTCAAATTCAAGGACGGAGAGGTTCTGACAATGGAGTTTTCTTGGACTTTCTATCTGAACGAGGACGGCACCAAGATCAGCAAGGTCATAGAGTTTGCGGATGCCTCTGCAGTCCAACACTTGGCGGCCAAAGCGCAGGAGCTCAAGGCGAGACAAGGAAGTAGTGATAGTGCCAAGATGAACCAGGAGGTGGATTTTTCAGAAACTGGATGATCACTTTGGGGCGGTGACAGATGATGTACACGTTTGGTGGGAACTTTTCGAAGCAATCATATTGATCTAACTGTGCGAGTAACATCTTCAGAACTAGACAGTGAGTAACAAGGCTTGTGGCAATTCAGGTATCACATTACGTGTCGACATTGCCAGACTGCAGATTGAAATTACACGGACATGAAACTGAATTTCTCGTCAAAGTGAGTTTATTACCGGCAATTTCCAGTTTTGCATCATGACGTCTTTTGGAAGGTCCCTGCGGAAAGGCCGGAATAGTTGCATTGATAATCAGAAACTACCCTTGAGCAACGGCAGAAAGCACTATTATCGCTATTGAGCATAGCAAGGACCACCAACGTAATGTCAATATTAAGGCGTTCGTACTTATAGTTTAAATGCATATTTATATAAATTGAAAAACCACCCACTGCCTGGACCACAAACATGCACGTCCAAAACCTTGAAAGTATGCTTATACCTTCCGCGTTGATTCTCACGTGTAAGGGATAAACAAAAAAACTCCACGGAGTTTTCCGTGATCTTCAAACATGGTTTCAAGTTAAAACGGAGAATTGTTATACGACAGTCTGAGCGCAACAAGCATTCGACCCACAGGAACGTGTCATCCCCAGGGTAAAGCTTATCATCCAACCATTTCTCCATGTGAGGAGAAGCTACTATGTTCTTATCAAGATTCCTCATTTCGCATGCGAGATAAGAGACCTGAGAGGTTGCGTTTCAACAACCACAATCCTTGGCACCGCCACCAAACACTAGTCGTGTTTGAGAACGATCTTCAAACATAGATTTCAGAGAAATTCGATACGAGCTAGGGCCATACTATTGTTTAATTGAGGCTCATCTACTCACCCATTCATTGGTTGGGTCCATTGACAGGGTACCTTTGTGCTTAAGCCTCACAGCGCGAGTCAGGCGCTATTATGAGGACAGCCGGTGCAGCGGAGCCTCATCAGGGATAGTTGATTGGCTCACCGCTGATCTTCAAGGCGATCGCCAAGGGGGCGCCACAGTCTATCTCTATTATCTGGATCGTGTAGTCTTTTGCAAAGTCTCCTTGGCTGTAGATGCCCAGAGATATCCTGGTCAGTGGAGTGCCGGCGCAGCTCATCACTTACCCGCAGCTAGCGGGCTTGCGTGTCGGCTTAGACAAATGAAGATCGAGTCACTGCGCCTGTTAGAGATATGTGTAATTACAAAAGCAATGGTGTCGAGTCTGTGAGCTTCTTATCGCCTCCTTTCTACCGGGCCAGTATTTATAGATCCTGCCAAGCCATCAAGCTGTGCTGCCTCTGTGAATCAAGCTCATTACACCAGATCTATCCGAACTCTCCCATCACTGTATAGCCTGAGGTCCAGCTCTATCACTCCAGTATACTCTCATCGCATACATACCGACCCCAGAGCTCTCACAATGGAACATCCCTCCTGTCGGGGCGCGGCCCCGGTGGATCCTAGTATGGACCGCGATAGCTTCATCCTCGAGAACATGCACGGGAACCGAACATCCTATCTTGACCCTATTCAACAAGACGCGGTAACAGATGTCGAATCAGGCACAACAACACCATCAGCCAGTATCCTAAAAGAACAACAACATTTGTCTTACGATATCTACGATCCCAATCGGCCAAAGCTCAAGTTACGCCAGCGTCTGAAGCATTTCACTTGGGCATGGTATACTCTTCCGATGAGCACTGGTGGTCTATCCCTACTGCTATTCTCCCAACCACATCAATTCCCCGGTCTTAAGACCATCGGTCTTGTCATCTACATTCTCAACCTGTTGATCTTCACATCAGTCAGCACCGCCATGGCGTCTCGTTTCCTTCTTCACCAAGGAACATTCGTCAAGTCACTGACACATCCCCGCGAGGGCTTCTTCGTGCCTACGTGTCTCTTATCTATAGCCACCATCATCACCAGTACCGACCGTTACGCGATATCCAAGGATAATGCAAACCTTGTCTGGGCGGTGCAAGCCTCATTTTGGGGCTACGTGGTGGTTACTCTGCTTCTAGCCATAGGTCAATACAGCTATGTCTTTGCAGCACACAGCTTCTCACTGTCGACAATGATGCCTACTTGGATCCTTCCTATCTTCCCCATTATGCTTTCAGGCACCATAGCATCTGTCATTGCAGAGACACAACCCAACCTCGATGCACTTGCGATCATTGGCGCAGGACTTACCTGTCAAGGTCTCGGGCTTAGTGTTGCCGTTATGATGTATGCGCACATGATTGGACGTCTGATGCAAGCAGGTCTACCAAACCGAGAGCATCGTCCGGGTCTCTTCATGTGTGTTGGACCACCTGCCTTTACCGCCCTTGCCTTGATCGGTATGGCAAATGGTATGCCTTCGGACTGGGACATTCTGCAGGGCAACAGTGTTGGCGCATTGGCTATTATCAAGTTGATTGCTATCATGAGCGCCATCTTCTTATGGGCTCTAAGCCTCTGGTGGTTTGGCATCGCCTTCGTTGCTGTTCTCCGATCTCCGCCAAAATACTTCCATCTCGGTTGGTGGGCGATGATCTTCCCAAACACAGGCTTCACTCTGGCCACCATCTCTATTGCTAAAGCCCTTGAAAGCCCTGCCATCGGTTGGGTGGCCACTGGTATGACCATCGTCATCATCTGTGTGTTTATATTCGTTTTTGTTAGTCATGTCAAGGCTGTCATCACTCAGGACATCATGTACCCTGGGCGAGATGAGGATGTTGAGGATCATTGAGGGATTAAGATAAGAGGTGATGCATAGCAAGGGCGTTTAAAATTGTTTTGGATATCTCTGGAAGCAAACATTGTCGCTTAATATATTTACTTACTTCATCCATTCATCTACTTTTACCTCAGTTGAAGACTATGTCTGTGATGTCGAAGCTATGTCCTTAAGCTTGGTGTTGGTCAGACAGTCGTCACATGAAAATTGGAAATTCCATTTGAGTAGCATTGATATGGACGATCTGGGTTCTTTTGTGGCCCACTTCCGGAGGCCATCTTAGAAGAGAACCCTCGCCCGAGCAAACGGGGTAACTGCTCCATTTTGTGTTCAAGACAGTTTAGCCTGGTGAGATTCGGATGCATTTATGTAGTCAAGGCTGACAACTTTTCCCTTAACCAGTCATACGGGTAAATTGTAGCATATCATCGGAGCTACAGGGCTAGAATATCGACCAATGTTTTTGACTCTTGGCGTAAGCAGTATTGTGGGTAGTGAAGGGTGACTCCATTTCTCACGAGTATAAAGATGATCGTTGGCAAGGTGTCGCATGTCAATACTTTAAATGTCTAGGCAAACAATAGTAGCCGCGAATATGTCTAAGACAAGCGAAACTCTTCCAGTCCTTCCAGCTGACTTGACACCCGAATGGTTCGGCGCCAAACTCGGCCACAAGATCAAGTCTGTCGAGAACACACGCAACATCTGGGGTACCGCCAGCAAGCTCTTCTACACCATCACCTACGAAAATGAGAGCGACGAAGATAGGCCAACAGACATCTGTGTCAAGGGAGTTTTCGATCCCAAGATGATCGAAGCTCAACCATGGACAGTCAGCCTTGCGCAGCGCGAGGCAGAGTTCTTCTCCAAGGTGGCACCTACTATCAACAACATGATCTTCCCCAAAGGCTGGTGGAGTGGAACAAGTGAAAAACAGGGTATAGCCATTATGAACGATCTTGTTAACGAGGGATGCACTTTTCCCGCCGAGGTAGCTGCTTATTCCGTTGACAAGGTCAAGAATGGTGTCGAGCAGTTAGCGGGACTTCATGCGCAGTATTGGGGCCAGAGCCAGGAAGATCACCCTTGTAAGCATTCTCAGGCTCCCTCCCGCGTCTTCATCTAACAATTGATAGGGATCTGGAACAATTACGATCCTGCCATGACCTTCATGTGCAGATCTTGGGATGAAGTAGTCCGACGGCCAGGTCGTCCTCAATTACCAGAGTACCTTATGGATGGAACTCGGTGCAACGAAGCTCTGGACCGCTACTACTCCGAGCGTAACCCTCGATTCAGAACCCTTCTTCACGGCGACACTCACATCGGTAACATATATTTCACCGCCGACGACCGCATCGGCTTTCTGGATTGGTCTGCCTTTCACTTTGGCTCGTGTTTCCACGACGTGGTCTACCACATGACAGCCATGCTCAGCGTTGAAGATCGTCGGGCTCACGAGATGGAGATTCTGGATCACTATCTTGAGACTTTGCATCGACTTGGCGGTCCTAAGTTCGATCGATACAATGATCCCGAAGTTATGATTGAGTACCGGAGATCTTTTATGACCAACGTGATCTGGCTGATTTGTCCGGATGGTCTGCAGAGTAAGGAGCGGGTTGCGACTTTGTGTGAGAGGACTGTCGCTACTTATGATGATCACAACGTTATTGATGTGATTTTGAATAAGCCTAGGCAAGCTGCCTAGTTACATAAATGAAGGCAAGAGATTGGGTTCTGTAAGAGTTTCTGATTGAAAATAGATTAAGCATAATAAGAAACCCATCTACGTGCTGGAATGCGACAGCGATCCATCGAAGCGACGCTCAATTTTCTCCTTCATCATTGGAAGAAAGCACAAAGCACTTCTCAAACAGCGTCATTCATATCTAATTATCTTGCAAATGATTGTGGTACTCGACGTGATGATTACGTGCTGCCTGGCACTCCAGCACTCATTCCAGACAATGATGACGTGCACCATGACACGGACGACAAGATGAATCACCAACATGTGCATGACGTTGATGATTCCCAGGAATTATATAACATCAATTGCTTCACGGATAACCGAGTCCCTCATTCTGTTACACATTATCAAACCAATTAATCATCAACAAATATGCGCAACTCTAGATCAATTCTCAATATCGTCAGGGTTCAATCCCTCGCCTCACGACAACTCTCTACGTTGCCAGCGATGCGACAAATCGAGCGTGGTAGAGACGAAAATGTTTCACATGCGACTGGACCTTCCAAGGTCCCTCAAAGTGTGCAAGAAGCCGTTCCCAAGGGCGTCGAGGAGGCATTGCCTGAGTCTGTGAGTTTATCCGCCACCAAGAACTATGGAAGGCGAAACTAACAGGACAAGATCCATCCTACCAACAAGAACCCTAAGCAATCGACCAATAAGTCGCACGCCAAAAATGATGGCGAGGAATCTGTTGTGCCGAAGAAGGTTCAAGAGAAGTTGCCGGAGGAGATAGAGAGGGCTGTCCCCAATGTTCTGCATGACACGGGAGATGCACCAGTCACGAGTAAGAGGGAATAGAAATATGATAGTAACAGGTCTTTGTCAGGAATGTTGTGTTCAATATTCTGTGGTCATCGTGATACGACACTATGTCGTTGTAAATGTCTCTTACATCATTATCAAACTGGGCCACTCTGACCTCGCTCTCGAGTATCTATGTTTGTGCAATTAAAATTCCTTCGTCTGCCAAGTAACTTCCGCTCAAGTATCTCATTCGTCATCCTGTTCAGTCTGATTCCTCATCCTCCGAAATCTTGGTTCGAACACATACGTCCAATACCAGTTCTTCTGAATAGAAATCTCTGCCATCGCCTCCAGAAAGTCTCTCGTTCCCTTGAAAGGATAGAATGTAAAGTTCCAGGCTGTCCAAACCACGATTACAGATTCTAACTCTCGGAAAGCCTCGATACTGCCGTATGTCTCCTGCACGAGGTTGTCCAGCTCCCGGCGCTGCGACTCATTTCGCTCTTCATATGTTGAGAAGAAGTAGTCCTTTGCTGGCCGAATGTGCTCTGGACCAAGGAGGAGGACGGATGCGCTTGCTTCGTCATGGCTACTGCCACCTGAGAGAGATATGCAATGCAGTTCTTCTATCACCGGCCAGTCAAGCATGTTCCCAGCGTGTGCTTGAGGCTCGCTCTCGCGGAGCAGAGGAATCGCATTTCCGTCGAGAAAGTCCACGTGTTCCCACTGAACTTCTGCAGCACTCGCCAGGTAGTGTACCGCACACTGACCATCCCAAATCGCTTCGAGCCCGTTCGTTGCTCTCAAAAACTCTTTGTACTCGTCAGGCAGAGTTGTCTTTAGTCGTTTCTCTAAGGCCTTGATTTTAGAGGGCGAACACCCCGGTCGGAGGAGGCCGTCAGAGTTGTCGGGTCTAAGTCGGGGATTATCATCTGGACGATAGACGTCTAGATCATCGTAAGGGCAATTTTCGAAGGTGTTCTTGCTGATAATGTGAACAAGCTCTTGAATACTCTTCTTCGCGTATCGACGTCTTGGTCCGTGGTCTAGTCGGTGTTCAGCCATCTGCACCGCACGAGAAACAGCTGGGCGGACTTTGGCTGGGTGGATGTTGAGCATTTCAAGCATGGGCTGTTGAGGCATAAGAATGACTTTGCTCCATACCAAACGAGAACAAGCAAGTTGTTCGATCATTTCGTAAGCGTTGATCCGTTCACATATGTTGTCGATTAACTCTCGAGACTCGACGTCTTGACCCAGTCGGATATATATATCGAGAGCGATCATCAAGCCCGCCGTGCGGTAGAGTTGCAAGTAAAGATACTGAAATATCCCATGGCGCCACCACATGGCTATTTTCATGTACCTGACTGCCATGGGCCCATTCGGGCTCGCAGAGTATGAGAATTCCCCTTCCGCATGTAACTTCTCCGCCATGAAGACTTGTCCCGCAAGAGTCCCATTCCAGTCCGGAAGATCTGTTGTCAAGCCGTTGTAGGCCATGTCGAGAGCTTTCGTGGCGGTTTCTTCTGTAACCTCCCATTTCTCGCTGAACCGCTCAAGCCAGGGCTTTCGAGCTTCTTCTTCCAACTCAAGAAGCTTTTCCTCGGAGCGTTCCTCTTCCGGGATCCATGAGGGCCAGGATGATGCTGCGTCCCAAGCAAAATACATGCAGGGCCTCAGAAACGGATACTCGCATTTGCAATGTTCGAAAGGGTCAACACCTCTATGGACAAGAGCCTCCAAGAGTCTTGTAGCGCCATCAACCTCACCAATGATGGCAAAATTCACGGCTGTTTTGGCGATACCATCGATGACTTCTGCGAGGGAGCGATAGTCTGCGATTGAGGGTTCATAGTCAACATGGCGGACGAGGTACTCGAGCCTGTGCTGCGTCGGATCGAAACTCTTTTTATTCATGGTGACTGGGGTCTCTTGGTTGTAGTCTCGAAGAAAACGCGAAAATTCACGATGGAGTGAATTATTCTCCCTGGCAACAACGGCCTAAAGGCGTGACGTCATTAGTAAGCCGACAGAGTTGCCTGCCTGTTTGAACAGAGCGCTACATTTTATGTTACTCTTATCAATCATAGATAAACGGCTTCAATCTTGTACTGGTTCCCAAGTTAATATTGACGATTAATACAAACCGGTTGCGTCGGTGTGGCGCTATCTATTCACCATCTGACCATTCAACAATTGCACCTGGAGGTTTACACCCGACAATAGACAGTGGAAGCAGGATGCTCAGCCAGTAATACCCCCTAAACAAGCGCTATCAACCCACCCATCCTCTGGCCTTCTGTATCTCTGTCGTCTGCCGCGACATCTTGGTGCACGTCAGCCAAGCTATCGCGCTCCATTCATGTTCAGTGCTTGAAGAAATTGTTCGCGCAGAGAGATCTCACCTTTGTTCTGGACCGTCAACATGTCAGAACAATTAGCCCCTAAGAGCGGAGCAGAAGAGACGAAATATTTCAGTCGTTTTACGCTAGCTTAGACCACCAGTTAGGCTACTTCATGCTCACAGCAGATCCCCTCCACTGGACAGCCCGCCATTTCCCCCGTAAAGCGCTGGAAATTAGAGGCATAACGCCACTGGGACAGTCGGGTCCCTACATTCAGAACTGTCTGGGCTATTATTGTCAGCGGCAGGCAGCCGTCAACGAGAACATTTGATTTGAGGCTGGGCTAACTATCGTGTGTGTGCACAATTTCTTCTTAAATTATTCCAACACTGCCTCCACCTTTCTGACCTTTGCTAAGGCTTAATTTTCCTGTGTCTCTCAATCCATACCTTACTTATGACTTAGTGCTCATCGAGGTTCTTCGTCGCAGCTCCTTCCCCTTGATCTACCCAAGCACTGCGCAAACCTTCCTCGTCGTTAGCTTCTGCTCACGCTTAATCACGATATCTGCGTCCAGTCAGGGTATGTCTGTCAGATCAGTCCCGACAACTTCGTCACTGTCCGCATCGCCAACGAATTCGGGGGACGGACGATGAGCCACGATGAGCCGTTGGCGCTGGTGGCGCCCGAGAAATTCCGCGCCGAGATGTTACGCGTGGGTGATCCTGGCTTAATTGCGCAGGTAGATGCTTATTTCACTGCCCGGGAACATCGATCTACATTCAACACGAAACGTAAGCGAACCGGAGATAGTTCGATCCCGCAACAATCAACAAAGCGACAAAGCAACGTCGTCGCATCCTTCAACTACCAGAGCACTACCACAGCCCGATCCGAAACCGAGCATGAGTTATCCCAATCACAAGCTGTTCAATCACCCGTATGTCTGCAAAGTCGAAGAGCTTGTGGCGGGAAGCACCTCGTGGCTAACGAACTCTCTCCACTGTAGGGGGTGTCTTGTGCCAGCAATCAAGACGTGGAAGAGTTCAAGCGCCGCATTGCCGTGTACAAGTCTCAATTGCAAGATCTTGAAGACGAACATGCATCACTATCTCGAGACAGAGATCCTCAAACCATTAAAAGGTTGAAGACGACATGCGACGAGACCACCAATCGTCGTCATGACTTTGACAAGAAGCTTAGCACGGTCAATATTATCATCGGCCAGATGACCAAAACAGTTCAATACGGTCATGACATGGTACCAGCGCAGCTACATGATGCTTTGAAGGCAAGCAAGGCCGATCGCCAGAATCTTATGGATGAACGCAACAGAACCGAGAGACTAAAAGCGGTGCAACTACAACAGTTGCAAGACGCCGAACGCAAATACAGCGAAGCTCCTTCCAAGCTCGAGGCTTTGAGTAAGCGGATGAAGGAATGCAAGGTTGGTCTGCAGAGTACGGAACAAGACCTGAACAATGTCGCCTTGCAACGCAGGCTCAGCGATCTGAGTCGCATCAACGTCTCCAACCTACCATACGACCGGCGACTTCTGTTGTCCAAACTTGTCAGCGAAATACAATTCGTCCTCGATAAGGAACCTGGGGTATCAAGCGCTTAAGCTGAGAGGTATGATAGCAGAACTACAAACAGCGAAGGGATACTTTTCACTGGCCAGAGAGCGGCTGAACAGATAGCGGCTGAACAGATAGGAAGTATCTACCGATACTAGCTATCTAATCACTACACGGTAGGATTATAATTCTCGAGATGCTGTGAAGTTCCATTGGATCTGTCACTATAACAGCTTTTCTGCTCACTATTCCAATCCTAGTAATGTGCTGCGACTCCTAGCGATCACGGTTGGCACATCTCGGAACTGCCATCGGTGGGATTCCCCCATAGGTAAACAATTATTATATACAGGGTCTAGTGCGGTATCTCGAGCTTTCATGACATATTACCTCCACTATCATGCTTCTGTCAGGTGTATTGCAAATAAACAGGTATTTAGAGAAGGCTGGACGACAATATTATTGCAGTCCTAGACTGGAACCTCAAAGAGCTCCATCCGTTCTTTCTATCAACTACTTAATTAGTGTTAGCTTTATGCAACTCGCCTTACATAATAGGCCTGGAAGGATTGAAAAACTCTCACTTCTGTCATGTAGCTTATTCCAAAAGAATCGTATGTGAGGTTTCCACACCGAGTAGTTTATGGTCATTCGTCAGTGACTGCATTCTTGGTTGCTCTGCTTCGCGTATACCTTTCTTCTCACCAATCATGGAATGGAAGGCACCATTACTGACAGTCAACCTGTTACTACTCGTAAGATCACTCTTTGCTGATGGAAGAAGTTATTAGAATTATAGTTGACATTAAAGGATTACGCTAGCTAAGTAAAGTTTCTAAAAGGAATGGCTGACTTCGCTTTCAATACTTCTCAAACTATTTACCTCACCCCAGATTCAACACCTTCTCGCACAACCTCTTGCCCGTTGTTACCGTTTCTCAGACCCTGAGTAGTGATAGTTGTGGAAGGTTTTCAAATGACAAACTCTCCTCAAAACAATTCCAAAGACATCCAAACAAATTGTTCCTTGAGGAGTTGATCATAGACTTAAGCGTGGGGAACTCCGCCAGTGGCGGGAGCATTGGGAAGCTTGTCGGGAACCAGGTTGCCAGCGTCTTCACCGATGGTCTCCTCATCTTCTCCGAGCTGCTCTCCTAGCTGACCTGCGTCGCCGGTCAGCTGTCCGTCGATGGCATCGCCATTAGTCTTAACAAGATCGGCCTCTCCAGTAAGGCCCGCAGCGTCAGCAACGTCAGCAACACCGTCGGCAAGCTTATCGAGCTGTCTCTTGGCCATTCTAAGCTTGCGGCCTCCTGGGGGAGGAGGAGGAGGACCACCGCTGCTGCTGCCGCCGCCGCCGCCACCGTTGTTCAGTCCAGGTTCATTAGGCTCCTGAGCGTCACCGCCCAGGAGATGAGAAACGTGGATCAAGGCATTCTCGCCAGCGTAGCCGACAGCGTTGTCGAAGTCGCTGATGAGAGGATCCGCAGCTTGGCCTTCACCACCGAGCTGGCGTGGGTTGATAACCGGAGCACTGAGGGCGCCGGTGGCAGCGAGCATGATGAGAACCTTGATGAGTTGAGTCATTGTTGTTGATTTAAAGTGTTTGTTGTCTTTGGAGGTTGGTTGAGTTTGTCAAAGGTGATTGGTAGTTGATAATATGATGAGTAGGCAAGGCAGTTGATTTCAGGGTCTGGTTGGAATCTTGACTGTTGTTGTCTGTCTGGAGAAGAAAGAAGTTCTCATCAAACAGGAAGGACTGCTTCCTTTTATCTTTGAACTCGATGCTGATCATTTCTTCGATGAGGTTGATTCCTTGTAGTCACCGAAGCGTTGATTCTCGTCATTCACATGTTTGGTGAGTGTCTCAGCCATGTTCGTCACACCTGTGGACCTAAGTTTACAAACTTTGAGGGATCTGACAGCACACTAGACAATGATAGATGGGCATAGAAGATGTTACGTCAAAAAGCTGAACACGATGAGGCTCAACATCTGAGTGTAGGAGCTGAATCTCCCCCACCCAGGGGTTGTTAAGTGCGTCATGCTAGGTGATATTGCTAGGGACCGGAGATGCGAACTTCACATCAGATGGTCAGCAGAGTCGTAAGTGGCTTCAGGTGATTTCGGTTTCGATTACATCAAGAAAGGTTCAACAGATCATGCACCATATGGGAGTCTGCCGCCTCGGCTCAGCTTTCTTTACGGTTGTGCCTGAACTCAACGGCTATCCAGGACCATGACGTTAAGCTTTAGGAGGCCCAGGGGTCGCTGAACGGCTGAAGAGCTGAAGCTTTGTACGTAATTGACTGTGCCGTTTACATATTACTCAACAGTTTGAATTAGATTGGCCGAACGTTGAAGGTTGGAAATGCTTCGTCAATTATTAACCACTTAAAACGTTAGCCATCCAAATACGGAACGTTCCATAAGGTTTCGGTTGGAGCCACCTACGACAGCGGGCAGGTCCCTGACAATCAACGATCTTCGTTGACTGGCCTGGAGCCGTGATTTCCGAAAGGGTCCAATCTTTGGTTCAAGTGGCTTTTGGCCAAACCATTAAGGAAAGCCACTTTGTCGATCTTGTTCGTCACCAAAGCCAAAATAGGGGTCTTTTATGGTTGTAATTCGGCGCCGGTAGCGGGGATGCGCTAAAAATGCCGAGCAGCCGTGGTCCCGAGAACTTGGTCAGAAACCTTGAACTGTAAACCTCTCAAGCACCCTCTTTTAGCACTCTCAGACGTAATGCTGCTTCCCAGCTACCCGGTTATTCAATTCGTCTCGGTTCAAACGGCACAGAACGAGCCGTGGAAAATAGCGATGCACAAAGGTTAATCAACATTTGAGTGTTTTCCGTCATGCTTGAAAACGGGAGATAGCCATTGAAGACTTTCGATCCCTCGACAATCAAATGATCATCTGGATCGGCATCAATGATTGGTCTCCCACTGGCTGCCATTTCGGCCGAGTCTGACAGACCTGAAGATCAGAGCGTTGAGCGTGACGTAGAGACGTTGGTTGACTTGGGTTTGTTGCTGGCTTGACTGGACTACGTTTGTGGCCTTGATAAAAAGTGACAAGGTGCAGTGTATTTGGGAAATTCTATGCGCAACATGTTCATGGACCCCTTTTTCGTCTCCCAAGGTCCGACCTGCAGCACACCCATTACTATCACATCATCACTCGTCGCTTTTGTAATTCAACGGGTCCAACCCAACGACGTATTCATATGCAAGGTCACCCCGGTCTTGATAAACTTCCGGGCATCAGTCTGGTAGATGCATCCTTCAAGGTGCTCTTTTTTCTGTGATAGTGAATAAAGAATTGAAACTAAGTTACAGTTGACGTAAGTTTAAAGACAAAGCTGTTGAATGTCATCAATGTCACTCGGCAGCTAGGAATTTTCCGTATACTGTAAAGGATATTTGGACGAGGAAGGCTCTAGTAGTCAGCTGAACAAATCATCACAATTGCCTTTCCTCGCATCTCGATGACTGCTTACCACGTGTTGAGGTTTGGCATATGACTTTTACACCTGCTCTATGGTAGAGAAACGACGACCAGTCTGAAGCACGGTATACAATGGCTTCAGTTTTGGAAGCCTATACATCATTGCCTTGATGATCTCCGACCTCGACTGTAGTTGGCTAACTGATCCGATGTTCGCCGAATACTATTCTCGGCTTGTTTGTTCAGCTCGGCGCCGTCGGCTAACAGTGCCGCTGATCTCCCCAAAACCATCTCAGCTAGCCAGGTTGGAGTTCCGATGGGTTAGGTGAGTTGGGATTCGCCGGCTATTGGTACGTCTTAGGCGGTTTTAATTAAGCAAGCCTCTTGCGTACTGTTCTGGTTGTGCAATGGATGGCTGGGTGGGATGAATGGAAATCCCGGACATAACATCTGTTCCAGCTCTCTATTATATGTGGAGTGTTTCTCTAGAGCTCGCGATCTCACTACAATGCAATATGAACACAAGAGTGGTCCTGGGAAAGATACTCGCGATCCCTGGGAACGGTATTTTTTGTAGACAGGTCGGTATCCCGCCAACATGTTCATTTGTCTATACCACATGCTTTGCAAATTTACTTAGACCTGGTATTACATTCCTATCATTATCTAATATCTCAAAGAAACAGTTTTATAAAAATCAACGATGTTAGCTAGCCAAGGGTTATGAGTACCAGGGTAGATTCACGATGAAGTTATATCATGATGTCATTTACAGCTTTACAACCGGAAACAGTCGTAAACATTGGACCCTGGAACGCTTCATTGTTGAGTTGATTGGTCCTATAATGCCTTATAGTTTACATCTGTATTGGATCTACAGGGTATCACAATATAAATTGAATTGAAGCTCAAAAGAATAGAAAACGACGCGAAGTACTTGTTTCGACTTATTAAATCTAAGAAAAACTTGAAGCATGGTAGAGACAAGACACGTTTCGCGCCTTAATGTAATTCAAACGCGTCCGCGACCAGAAGGTATGTAAATGGACTTGTCTGTCATCAAATTTACGTTTATAGACGGTCAATCTTTCCAATCTCAACTCAAGACTCAAGAATCACCCTTCATTATCCACCATCATGGCTGAATCGCAACGCTTAGACTGTGGATACTGTCAACGACAGCAACGCACAAAGCGGCACTCCAGGGGGGGAAAAGCAAAAGACAAAAGCATCTCTTGAAGAAAAGTCTCGAATTGCTGAAGAAGCGCGAGTCGCCCAACAATCGCAGCTTGCCAAAGACATCGACTTTATGAGAAGGGAGACCTGCTTCGAGCCGGTCAAAGAAGCAGCCGCCAAAGCAGCCGCATCAACAGAGGGACGGCCTCAGACAAAAAGTCTCAACAAGCAGCGCTTCAGTCTTTATTCTCTTGACTGCGTCAAATACGGGCCCAATGAGCCTTTTTCTACGACCGACATCGAATTCAAAAATCCCTACGCTCCTCCTGAGGATCTTTCAAGGCCTGTTGCCGCATACATTTCTTCTGGGCTCATTCAATTCCCAATTTGCAAGTTGGACTATTTCCCTCAGCCGGGCTACTTCTGCGCCGGTTTTCGCGAACTAAAAGGAATTGACACAAGCCCAAAGCTTAACACAAAGGTGGACATCCACTTCATTGACGACAATCACTTGGTGCTCAAGATCAGTCGTGACTTGGTCTGGTATCGTGAAATGGATACCATGCCTTCCTCGGGAAACGAAGAGGAGGTACCAGAGAATGCACCCGAGATTTATACCTACTATGGAATCCGCGACAGTTACGAGACTGAGCAGAAAGCGAAACAGAAGGAAAAGCATAAGAAAGCGCGTGGCCGTCCAGAAACTCCAGAGCCACCTGTCAGGAGACTCTCATATGCTTCAGATTGTTCGAGAGACATGGAATACTATATGTAGATGGGCCAAACTTAATCTGTATACCCAGACAGGCAGACATAAACGATCAGGATCGGCTCATACTTGAGCGGTAGCCCTCCCTTTGAGTGCGGATTATATTTGACCTGCGTGCCAGGTCTGTACAAGTGATATCAACAAGAAAAACGGGGTATCATGAAGAACGGAGATTTATTCTTCACTTCTATATGGAGTCAAATTCAATGCGATACTCAATTGTGCGTAGCTCCTAGTCCATCTTCAACTATTGAGAGTGACGGTTCCAAGTTGAGAGACTTGGCAGAATCACCCGTCATCACAAGTGTACTGGGTGATCAATGATTTTATCGGGTTGATGCTAAGCTTGATTAGCATATCCGAATGCTGCATCATGCTACAATTCCTCAATAAATGAATCACCATCCTCCCTTTATCAATTCAACGCCGAACCGATCTCAACACCAAGGCATCACCGTATCGCTGATCTCACCAGTTATGCCTCCAAAACCGGATTCGGTTCGTTCAATCCTTGTTGGTGGTGCCCTGTACGCCGTACTCATCACGAGCTTTCAAATGCCCTTCTTCCCTGACGACATTGTTCCTTCTAAGAACAAGGACGGAAATAAAAACCAACACGCCAAATTACTGGAGAAGCCCAATACTGCTACAGTCGCACAAAAACCAACATAAGCATCTCGTTAGTCTTTTGGAAAAGCTGCATATACGCAAGACACCGTCTATCATCCTTCATCATGTTGGCCTCTTTACTAAATCGCAAATTTGTTTTTGACCAAGACACTTTGATGGAAACCGACTCCTAAATTCCCGTATTCAATGATGTGTCTATCGGACATCTTCGCCGCGTGATGCTCGAACGCAGGGTTCAAAGCGCGTCACTGAGAAAGCCCATGCAGTAGTGCTCTTAAGGTTGGATCCAATGTCATGAGAGTCGCATATAGCTATCATGTGATGTGAGTAGTATGCTGCGTGTTAAATGTAGGTATGTAGACTCATCGTGGTCTTGAGATAATCCTACTGCGTACGAAAGATAATCCTCTAAAGTTAAGGCCACCATAGTAAAATAACTCAACAGGTGTATGTCCCAGTCGGCATAAAGTGACAAATCATTTTGTCTCCTATGCTTTGAGGGTCGATTCTTCTGACACCCTAAGCCTATCATGCGGGGATCAGGGGTCAGTGCATGGATCGACGAAATATGACAGAGCCTTATGCAGCTCTTCGCGACCAGATCCAATCATCCACGTATCCGGAGCGGCATGTTCTTGGCCAGCGCTCGCCGGCAGGCTAAAGGATCTTCCATCTTTTGAACTTCCTTGGGTTTCCTTATTGGTGATGTTCGACTGCGTTGTAGTGGATAGGATTGATCCCCAACCGAATCCACAATAGGGCCTTTCACTTGCCTGCCATTAAACATCTCTTTGTGACGGTCAGGCTTGGGGGTATTTCGAGTGTTTCGGGGATACCCTGCAACCAACGCTTAAACACAGAACTTCTGAATCGTTGATACAACGTATCCATTTCCATTTCCTTGATTTGCTCGAGCCTTTGCGGTAGAGCTTTCCTGACGCTTCAGTAATGTTACTTTCGGCACTTGATAGATACAATCTAACAAACCTCCTTATCATTCCCCCATGTCTCTCTACTTTGCAGAAGCCACTTTATTCAACACGGACAGTACTTTATCCCCCCGTGTTGTTGGCAGTGCTCAGCTTAGACGCAGAAAACTGGAGAAAGGAATCCAAACTGCCCTAGATTTACCTAACGTCAACCTTTTGCAAGATTACTATGCACGTTATCACGGGACTTGGGGCCAGTTCCGGTGGCTATGAAAGAAATTGGTTTGTATGACATCTCCGTCTAGGCCGTGATGATCCACGGCTCTTAGCCTAACACGGAGTAGAACTTTTGGAAATCTGGTACCAGGCAAGGTCACGCCTGAATGAAACAATCCAAGCCGTCACCCAACTATGTTTAGAACGGTATGAAGATCGCCAGCTATCACACTATGTTAAGGCCAACAAGTAGTAATGAACTGGATCCACGGCCTGAACCTGCATTAGTGTTACCCAGACGGATATACGGCCCAATGTTCTTCATGCGACCGAAGCTTCACCACTGCAAAGGCGTGCACGATGGAAGTTGCCGGATGGGGAAGACCCGTTATGTCCCTAACTTAGATGAGGACCCGTTCATAGTTAGAATTGCAAATGAGTCATGCCAGAGGTCACAGGGTGAAAACGTCAGAGAAACAGAAATGATAGTCACCAGGATGTTTGTTGATCGACATTCGCACCTTTACTCAGCCCACCATTGATAAGGGTCTTGGAGGTTGATAGTCGATGTGGCTAGTTAAAACGCTCCGATATCAAATTATAGGGTAGTTTTGCTAGTTTTGACATATCGAGTGGTCTCTATATTGCAGACTGTCACTTCCCAAAAGGCTTCATTGCTAGTTGAATGGCGACAAAGCCCTATTTCTAACTGTTTCCCGCCCGCTACCCGGTAGTGCTATGTTGCCGTTTTCCTTCATTTTTTTACTGAAGTGCTGCCGTCAATCCTCCGCCACTTCGGGTGCTGATCTTGGCTCCAGGAGTCTCGGATTTTCAGGGTCCAGCCCGTGCCCTGTACAAAGAGAACAAGAAGCTAAAGCAACGAGCTCGTTAGATAGTGTTAGCCGGATATCCCTTGACATCATTCTTTTCTTTTTTCTCGTCTTGTTTGTCTCCCGCTCCGAGACTATTGGCTCCGACATCTCCTCGGAATTTCCGAGTCGGAATGGCACGCCAGCCAACGGATGAGGCTTTCTGCCCAAAACTTCCAGAACTGAACACAGATCACTCGATACCTTATCACACAGCCAAAAATCATTATTTCGGTTGGGGGAAAAGCTCCAACTTTAATTGAGACGTTGACAGGTGGGTAACGGAATAAATGTCATCTAAGGCTCAAGTTGCGAAAATTAAGTGGTCTCAGTGCTGGTCTAAGTTGTTATAATGGACTCCGTTGTTTTGTCTCTTGTGCCTCAGGCGGCCGATTCTTCTAACATCCTGACGGTTGACAATAAGTGCCGAGACACTCAGAGGTCGAGAAACGCTGAGACATGTCCGAGCAATTTTTGTTTTTTGGCGCTGTGACCTCCCGTGTTTATGCTTCTGCAGACCCATCCGGAAAGCCCCCCGAAGGCCATTATGCAGCGGTGATCGTCGGCGTTGTGGAATGGAAGCTTATGCTTAATCTCAATCGCCCTGTTGGGCTGAATGGAGACAAAGAGGTCCAAACGGTGAAGAGAATATGATCGATCACATTCCAACTGTCACAATTTTGAGGCAAGAAGGCTTGGGATATTTAGCAAATTGATAGTTTGGGTACATGGAAGAAAAACAAGTCATGGCGAATTACGGAGTACTGGCGGCAAAACGGGAAAAGAATTCAACTGCCAATGGTCAAAATGCAGCATGTCGCTGCGGCTGTATTTCCTAATGAGGCATAGGGTGACGAGTCAGTCTCGGGAATTAGGGTCGAAGATCGACGTTTTACCCTGTATCCCAAGACTCGCTCACGTTGCTTTGTCTCAGCGACTCAGCCTCTCAGTTCAGCGCTCACATCCTTCTCGGCGGGCTAGATTTGGCCAAGACAGCCACTGGAAAGGTGGTCGGGAACAAGGCGGAGGGCGAAACATCGTTCAGCAGGTCGTATCTTGGTCGCCGGGCATAAGAAATGTTACAGTACATACCTCTTGAGTCGGCAGTCAATGGTTGAGACGCCGGACATGAGACTATCTCATATAGCTTCACCTTGCCACGCGATACAGAACAGCTAAAGGTGTTCTCGTGAGGTAACGCCACGTGTAGAGAGTCAGTGCTTGGGCTGGGCTGACGACAGAGAAACATTTTACTTGGCCACTTGTAGCAGGTGTCGAGAAGAGAGAGGGGATTGAGTTCAGCCGGTTCATGGGTGGCGGTAACGACTAAACTAATTTGAGAAGAATTTGATTAAGGTCCCATCTTCTGGAAACCCAGCCTCTTGGGAGAATGACGAGGGACCATAAAGGATGGAACACATCTTGTAGGCGAAAGCAGTGCAAGGATTTCTGTCAGGCGAATCCTTCCGGCAGCCTTCATGCAATCACAGCGACTACTGCAGCTAAAAAGCCCCTGTCCTTGCCCCCGAAACATCTGCGACAGGGAAACCTGCCAGATTTCCAGCATTGACTTGACAGGGATGCATCTTTACGGGGAGAATAATCTCCCTTTAACGAAGAAGGAAGAGAAGTTTGATTGCAAGATGCGAACAAAGAAGGCCAGCGACACGGAAAAGTGGTCTCCCGAGAGTGAGAGAAGAGAAAACTGGACGGCAGATTAAGGCCCGATGTAACTCGGGTCGATCTGTGAAGAAGCAGATCAAAAAATCTCCATATGATGATCAAGGAGTTCCACTCCCAGATTGAAAAAAATTAAACAAGATGATGTGAAAGCGGAGCAATAAACTACTGTAGCCCCAGCAGTAGAACAGCAACCAGCGACCTGTGCCCCAAGCTTTCCTGTTCTACATGCATCTGGAGTTGCTTTTTCTCATTTTACACGGGCGGCACGGCATTTAGGGCCCCGATTGGATCCTTCGGAGCCCCATCCTACCGGGACTACCTGCAGTTCCTAGCAAAGTTGAAACCCGACTTGAGCCACTACACTGACTCGATCCCTACTATGAAGAACAGGGGCTTGTAGATTCGATCCATAGAGACAGTGCCCCTATCCGTTAGTACGGGGAAGTCGTAGGCTAAGACCCAGTGGCTAAGCCTTAGCACCACGCCGGTCCATCTCACCAACCGAATTAACGGTACGGCACTCTTCTTCGTAGCAACAGCAAGTGGCTGTGATTTGCCCAGTCGTAGTGCTAAGCAGTTTACTCAGCGCTGTAGGCCCGAGGAGATCGCTGGATTAGTAGAGACTGACCAGTTTAAAAATCGGCCGGCGAGCGCTAAAATAGCAGATATTCTGGAACCTCTCGATTCAGGTCGTGCGCAGTCAGTAGTTGACAATATCTGCAAGAAACCGATTTAACACGGGGGCTTGTGGCAGGGGTCCTTCTCCTTCTTTTCCTTCTTAAGCATCCCAATTGCCGGATCCCCTTCAATGGAGCCCTGCACGATCCTTCGTTCATTAAATAACATCTTTTAGAGACTCGGTCCCTGCTTTGGCTTTCTTCTAGTTTCTGACTTTTCTCACTATACCCGGGACACGACCGTCCTTTCCTTCTCTCGTGCACACAAACCTTCGACATGGCTGGGTTTCTAGTGCCCGATCACTACGTGATTGTTGCACCCAGCACCACCGATCAGCTCGTCGCCAGTATCATTTGGGGCTTCACCATCGCTGTTGGAATCTTCTCGGGGCAAAAGGCCGGAAAGCAAACATGGGATCAGTACAAACGAACAGGACGCTTCAGGGCTTACGTGTGGATGATCTGGGCTGAGTGGTTAGCGTCCATGATTATCGGAGTTTTGTCATGGTGCTTTATTCGTGGTTTCATCGCTCCCAGGTATGTCACTTCTGATGACCCTTAGCTTTGAGTGAAAGATTACTAACTTTATTCTGTATAGCTTCTGGATTTATTTTTTTCTCCGTACGATCCCTCCCGTCAAATTCAAACGAGCGAGCCTCGACTAACATAGTAAAACAGTTTGTCTATGGGTGGTGCAGATTCAATGCATTTGTGGTATCATCATCAACCGAATTTCTCTTCTTATGGTCGACAGAAGGAATGCTATTAAGATCAGATGGGCGACCGCTATTATTCTCGGTCTTATCAACATCAGCGTCTTCTGTGTCTGGATTCCTGCCCAGCTTCAGATCTCTCAGAAATGGCACGATATCAACTTCATCTGGGATCGCATTGAGAAGGGTCTCTTCCTGGTCATTGATGCTATGCTTCACGGATACTTCATTTACCTCATCCGTATCAAGCTGATTGCCAACGGTCTCACCAAGTACCAACCTCTGATGCGATACAATTTTGCCATGATCTTCATCTCAATGAGCTTAGATCTCATTCTTATTGGTAGCATGTCAATTGGCAACGGTTTCATGTAAGTTGTACATCCAGCAACGCCCTATTTCCGAATCTAACCTGGAACAGTTACGTGCAATTCCACCCTCTGGTCTACATGCTCAAGCTCCATATCGAGATGAACATTTCCGCTCTCATTGTCAGAGTCGTCCGTGCTACTGGCGACCACAGCTCTTACCCCGACGGCTACGAGGAGACTGAGTTGCGCTCCAAGGTGCGCGCACACGCATCCAGAAAGACAGGCTCAACCAGAGCTGGTCCCATGTTCTCGACAACAGGACGTAACCTCGAGGTGCGCGTCGATGCGGGTGAATCAAACGACACACAAACCAAGCCTCATCAGGGACCCGGTATTACAAAAGTGACACAGACCCACGTACAGGTAATGGACAAGCACGATGAGGATGATGCAAGCTCCCAATCCTCAACGCGGCATCTGAAGGAGCCCTACGCGTACCCGTGAAACAAAAGGGCTGACAAAGGAGTGTTGAAGATGGAGACAATCCATTCTAGACCCGGATCGCCAAAGTGAGGCGATGAGATGCGATACAAACGGTACAACGATAACAGTTCCACCTTTCAACGTGTCTCGGGAAATTGTCCCAGAACTTCATGTACATATTACACTAGAACTTAGAGCTTAGACAGCCTTCTGAGTGGCCTTTACCTTTTTTAGCCTTAGCATTACGTATCGATAATGTACTTAATCAATAATATGGACACGAGAGTCATGGACTGCAATTTCCAAGGTTGAACTAACGTCGATACCGAGACATCTTTCGCCGAAGTGATCTGCACCGGGACCCAGAGCCCCGCCCGGGAAAAATGCTGCCCGCAAGGGGCTTTAAATATTAGCTAAATACTCTACTCCACCATATCC
Organism: Fusarium camptoceras; assembly: GCA_004367475.1. NCBI lineage: Eukaryota > Fungi > Ascomycota > Sordariomycetes > Hypocreales > Nectriaceae > Fusarium > Fusarium camptoceras. The sequence continues at coordinate 785,558 of QGED01000007.1, forward strand.
ATCATCTCGTAAAACCCCATAAGGGGACCTTTAATGTCGTATGTACCTGGAATGCAACATTGTCCCTCTGAGAATAGTCTAGGTCGGTTTATTCTTATCTTTTGGGCATGCATAGGTTCCATACTTGACAGAAACACACAGGTCTGCATGGCTGATGCTGGTCTCGCACTAATAGTCAACCCCTGCCCACTGTAGATTGGTCCTTTGCGGTGAATGAGTTGTTCCAGTTCTAGCATGGGGGAAAAAGATGGGGGCGACTGGGCTTGGCCTAAAGGATTCGAGCTCGAGCCACAAGCAGCTAGCTGTGCGACTATAGACTACGGTTAACCGTTAAAGTGATTGCAGTGGCAAACGCGGGTAAGTGGCTGACTCGAACCCGTCATCGAATAATTGGCAATCATCAGTTGTCCAGATAAGAAAGAAGGAAATTCTGCAGCAAAGCAGTGCTTTCCATATGCCGTCCTCAATCTTATGCCGAGTACCCGAGGTATGGACAGCCGAGGAAGTGATACATCGTATCTGTATCTGGACTAGCTGCATCTGCATATGCGCAATACCGTTACAACGCGGCAATTCTTTTGGGCATCACCGTGTTCTACAAGGAAGTGAGACAGCAGGGCACCATGCAAAGCAGCCCTGTCCTGCCTGCCAGCCAGTGTCCAGACCAGGCCTGGTTTATGTCTAGGTATTCCATAGGGCCAATTGCCAAGTCTCGTCATGGCGCACAGTCAGTGGAGTTAACCTGAGCTTTAGGACCTTTGTCCAGCCAGTTGTTGCTTAGCATTGACCGCGGACCGACGCCGGAGCGGCTTTCTTCTGGTGACCAGACTTGATGCAGCTAGCCGCTATGGAGAACAGACTCGCCTCGAGCTGACCAACAGATTGAAAATAGGGTCATTCCCCAGCTCATTGCAACGTACCCCGACGAGATCGGCGTTTGACCAGTACAGCACAGCCCTGGATGAAACGCTCTATGTCGACTAAGGATCATGTATTGAATCTCAGGGTCCAGATCCAGCCAACAAATTGCCCCATTGATGTCTTCAACATCCTGCAGGGCGACGAGCCCGTTGCTAAAACGGCCGTCGTACAGATAGACTTTGCAAATATATAACTTGCCCCCTCGCGCTTAGGAGGCACTCTCTTTCCTCATTCTGACTCTTCAAACGCGAGTCGCTCCAGTATCCTCTTTTCTCTTCTCTTTTCCGCAAAGATCTTCAAACGTTTTAATCTAGCCCAGTCAGTCACAATGGGTTTATATACTAAGCTCGCTAGCGACATCAGCGAAGTCGACGTTATTATTGCCGGAGGTAATTAACCCTTATTGCCTCCAATAGCCTGCTATCGCTTCAAGCCACATTGCTAATGCAGGTGAACTATAGGTGGAACGGCAGCATGCGTTGTTGCCGGCCGTTTAGCGGAAGCCGATCCCAATCTGTCTATCCTTCTCATTGAAGGAGGCCAAGACAACCGTGGAGTCCAGAACATTGAGAATCCTGTGTTCTACCTTGACCATCTACTGCCCACATCCACCACCACTTTGTTTTACAAGGGCAACAAGTCAGAACACCTGAACGGACGCGAGTCCATCGTTCCCTGCGGTGGAACACTGGGTGGTGGCTCGTCGATCAACTTTATGATGTACACTCGTGCTCAACGATCAGACTTTGACTCTTGGAAGACACCCGGATGGACCGCAGACGAGATTTTCCCTTATATGAAGAAGGTAAATTTTCAACATTCTAGTGAGGCGTTGAATATTCGACTAACTGGCCCAAGCTTGAGACATACCACGGACCTGGTAAACCTGAGCATCACGGATACGAAGGCCCCGTCCATGTCTCAGACGGCACTTACCGCTCCAAAGTTTCCGAGAGCGATTTCATCAACGGTTGCGCAGAGGTCGGTTGGCCTGAGATCAAGGATCTCCAGACCCTTGACGCCAACAACGGTGTCGAAAGGTGGCTGAAGTATGTCTCCAAGGAGGGTCGCCGACAGGATACCGCCCATGCTTATCTCCACGACAAGATTGGTGATACCAAGTATCCCAATCTCCACATTCTAGTGGAGTCCAAGGTTGTCCGCGTTATTCTTGATGATGAGAAGCGTGCTGTCGGTGTCGAATACACCCCCAACCCTGCCTTCCAAGCACAAATAGGCCCAACCCAACACCCCAAGTTGACCGTTAAGGCTCGCAAGCAAGTTATCGTGTCATGCGGTGCCCTCGGTACAGCTCCTGTTCTCGAGCGATCTGGTATCGGTAGCCCTGAGATTCTCAAGAAGGCTGGTGTCGAAGTCAAGCTTGAGCTGCCCGGTGTTGGCCACGAGTACCAGGACCACCAGCTTATTCTTTACCCTTTCAAGACCAATCTCAAACCACACGAGACTATCGACCGCGTCCTTCGCAACCCTCACAAGCGTCAGGAATTGATTGACTCTAAGGATCCTGTCCTTGGCTGGAACTCGATTGATATCTCCTCCAAGCTCCGACCTACGGAAGAAGATGTCACTGCCCTGGGACCTGAGTTCCGCAAGAAGTGGGACAAGGACTTCAAGGATGCTCCTAACCGACCTATGATGCTCATGGGTCTTGTTTCTTGGTAAGTTGCCTTTACACTTCTTTTTGTTCAACAAAGCTAACGGGCTTCCAGCTTCCTTGGAGATCCTTCAACCGTTCCTGAGGAGCAATATGTCACCGTTGGTAACTACACCGCCTACCCGTACTCTCGAGGCCACATCCACATTACCGGCCCCGAGCAGGATGACCCTCTGGACTTTGACGTCGGTTTCCTTAGCGATGAGCACGATATCGACTTGAAGAAGCAAGTATGGGCGTACAAGAAGATGCGTGAAATCATGCGCCGAACCAAGATGTACCGTGGCGAAATCGCACCTGGCCACCCACAATGGCCCGAGGGCTCCAAGGCTGCCTCAGCCGACATCACCGAGGCGCTGACCGACGTCAAGGATATCGAGTACTCCGCCGAGGACGACAAGGCCATTGAGCAGTGGGTTCGAAACAACGTTGGCACAACATGGCACTCCATTGCTACATGCAGGATGGCTCCTCGTGAGGAGAACGGTGTGGTTGATGAGCGCCTTAACGTCTATGGCACCAAGGCTCTTAAGTTGGCCGACTTGAGTATTGCACCTGAGAACGTCGGCGCCAACACAAATAACACGGCTATTACTATTGGTGAGAAGGCGGCTGACATCATCATTAAGGATCTGGGCCTTGGACAAGCGGCTTCGCGATTGTAATGAGCATCTTGATAGCATGATTTGATTTCGGCGCAATGCATGACGGCCTTGATTTGCGTAGTTTAGTCTGTTCAGTAAAAGCAACAATATGAATACCATTGAACGACCTCTTCTCTACTTTATCGAATTCTAGTGAAGTAGTATAAGCTTAGATGATATGATGGTATATTCCGATATTGAAAAGCGCCACCCTGCGAGCATGCAATGATCAGAGTTGGGGTGGTCGATGGGCAGCTCTGGTTAGCGAAACCTTATGCAGGACGTGCAACCTTGCGCAATTTGAGTTCAAGATTCAGATCTTAACGACTCGTCAATCAAGCCAGGGCGGCCCGGTAAACGATGCAAAAGACTTGATTTAGGTTCAACTAGTAAACTCAAAAATGGAAACAAGAAACAAGAAACAAGAAACAATGGCTTGCGAAAATCTTGGCACCAGGTGATGTGATGATCAAGGGAAGTGCATAACATGTGTGGATACAGTGTTGCTGCTAAATTGAAGCTGCCCACCCTGAGAATCGACGTGAGATATACATTATCAGTTTCGACTCATGGCGATTGGGATAAAAGTGTGAAGCAGCTCGTAACATCATCGGCCGTGCAGGTTGTGTGATAGCATTGTATCTCTGTACCAGGCAAGGGCGTGTGAATGGTCAGAAGTCAAAAATGCAAAAAACATACAACAGCGGGGATTCGCTGGTCGTCACCGACCCAACTACTAATCCGCCGGTTAGTGGCTTGACTATGGGAGAGCGGACGGGATCCCGTATTTTCCACTACCTATGGTCGTATGTACCCATGGTTTCTTTGTTTTGGTATATAAACTCTATTCAATCCCATCTGCTTCCACCACATTACATTTTATCGACAGCGATTTTCATGAGCCGACTCCACTATCTCTTAAGCCATCAGCTCTGTGAATCGTACTCACACAAGACTTGCAATTTGAAACTGGCCCATCATATTGCCACAACCTGTCTGATCCCTTCAGGCGCCTTTCCAAATAGTCCTCATCCTGAGTGCCAAGAGTCATTGCACTGACGCGTAGCGCATGCGAATATTACCGGATATGATGTGTCCAAACGAACAGGGCCGGACCAACAGACCTTCCAAATGTGGTGCCGCCGAAAAGAGCAGCGGATTCGTATCCAGACCTGGTTTTCGATGCGACGTGCGACCAACAACGTCCGTGAGACAGGCTTTTTAGACAGGGCCCTCCCTCCATCTCCACATTCATGAATGCACCTCGCAGGAACACATCTCAATTGTGCATCGACAGATTGAACACTGTATTCGTTCAACTGAACTGTTTATCTCAGCATTGTGATTACAGGCTTGCATTCTCCCTTTTAGCTTCTTCATAGCTGGTCGAGACTACTTAGTCAAAAGATGACGGGAGCGGCTCGCGCGGGAACCAAAGTCGATCAACAGGGGTTTAGACCCATAACCCGACGGCAATATTACCGGAGACTATCCCAATTGGTGTCTTCTCTCCCATCATGGCATTAACCGAGTGGAGACATGAACCAACATCTGATCTGATCTTTCTAGGCAATCAACGCGCTGTTACATTGAAGGCTCTGAGGGCTGACATCCCATAAAGAGGCGGGGCAGCCCACAATGTGTGCCGAGGCCCTTTGTACCTCAAACGCTATAGTCATATTCCTGTTTGACCATGGCTTCTCAGACTGCACAGATGACCGATGAGCGTCCTGAGGACGTCCCTGCTGTGCTCGAGGCGGAGGTAATGTTCCCGATACGGAAAGTGTTCATATGTGCTGATACGTTGCCCAGGATGATGCTGCGGATAGTGATTCAACTCTAGAGATCGGGTATGTTGACAGGAATGGACGCCTGCTAGTGCGGGTTACTGACACGTTGTTGCAGAGAGGGCACGTCGAGCTACCTTACATCCCTCAAGTCAAGCATCTTTAGCTATAGGTAGGGTCTCAAACAAATCTCGCATTTTATAATCGTAGGGCTAACCGTGGTCAGATACGAGGTTAGCTTGATGGATTCCTTCAAATAACTTGTCTAACAATGCAGTAGAACGGCCGTCGATACCATGCTTTCCATGAAGGCACCTATCTAGTGGTTTGTACTCTGTCTGTGCGTGTTATCTTCCATTTTCTAACATGCATTAGCCAAACGATGACGAGGAGCAAAATAGAATGGACCTGGTTCATCATATTTACAGTCTTCTTACGCAGGGGAGGCTCTATACTGCACCGATTCCCGACAGCCCGCGACGGGTCCTTGATTTAGGCACAGGTACTGGCATTTGGGCTATCGATTTCGCAGAGTGAGCGACTCTTTCCGTCTTGTGGCCAAGCTCAGAGTTAACGACCTCGGAATAGTGAACACCCCTCCGCAGAAGTCATTGGGACAGACCTCAGTCCTATTCAACCTGAATGGTGTGTCCAGCTCCATGACCCTTGGGAGGTAAACTGACACCTTATATCCAGGACACCCACCAACTGTGTATTCGAAGTGGACGACTTTGAAGACCCATGGGTCTACAAGAAGTCATTTGACTATATTCATGCCCGCGAGTTGGAAGGTTGCATCGCCAATGAGGAGCAGTTCTTCCAACGCGCGTTCGAAAACTTGAGCAGTGGTGGATATCTTGAGATGAAGGCCCAGCGCGGATTCTTCATGTCGGACGACGACTCGATCAAGAAGGCTGTCAACGCTGAGGTCTGGGCCGAGGCCATGCGTGATAGTAGCAACAAGTTTGGCAAACCGATTGACAGTGTGCCAGGGTGGAAGGAAAAGATGATCAATGCCGGTTTTGTGGACGTGCACCAGGAGATTCGCAAGGTGAGTTCATGCTGGCTCCTATAGTCCAGTCGGTTTTGACTGACAACTGTCTAGATCCCCATCGGTGCCTGGCCCAAGGACCCGGTGCTGAAAGAGGTCGGGAAGTGCCAGGTTGTTCAATCCTGCGCGGCCATTGATTCGTACACGCCTATGCTTCTTGGTAAGGTTATGGGATGGGGCCAGGAGGAAGTGCAGGTTCTCATGGCAAAGGCCAAGAAGGAGCTTCGTGATCCGTCAATTCATCTCTACCTCCCTGTCTATTTTATCTGGGGCAGGAAGCCTTGAGTAGAAGTCGGAAGCTCGCCTCATGCTCAGGACTTGGTCAGCAGGGAGGTAGGTAACGGAAGAATAGTTCTTAGGGTGTCAGAATAAAGTAGCCTGAGTGCTGGTCTAAACTAGCATAAGATGACAGAATCTTTTTATCAATCATGTCCTCGGCAGTTGATTCTTCTAACACTTTAACGTCGGCAAATGACAGTAGCTGGCAGCAGTTTATGACATGGCACTGTTACACGGGTGGCGTTCTGGGCAAAGCACGGATGCTTGCTTGTCCTTTTTCTTTTTCTTTTTTTCTTTTTTTCTTCTTTTGGTCTTTTCTGACCTTTGACAACATGGAAATCTTGGAAAAGCCATGACCGAAAAGTCTCTCCCAGGTCCATTCTTGCTTCGAGAGACTACAACCAATATGGCAGACACTGCCCCTATGGTTCCCTCGCCATCCAACCATGCGCATAAGAATAATACACGAAACACAGCTCAGAGATGCTTCAAAAGAATTCAACTAGCTGTCGGGGTCTGGCCCTGGGAACGGTTGCCTCCTGAATTCACTCCCAGACCCAAAGACTGGAATTTCAACAATGCAGAGGCAACAGCTTCAGTTGTAGAGCTCATTTATCGGCCTGGTTCTTCAGTCTCTCTCAATGACCTTCGCCACTTCCTTGTCGGGCTATGTAACAAGCGTAAGCAGCGCAATGGACCAGAGAGTCACCATGCTATAGCTCTGACTGCGGACTGCCACTTGGCTCGAAAATGGTTCTTGCGGACACATCAAGACCCCGAACCTATTAAGATCAACTAGAACTGTCGTGCGCGCCTTTCGCAATCCACTTTTCGATCATGGCGAGGAAAACTGCGACGGTCAAACCGAGTTCGACACAAGTATTAAGAACATCCACCAAGATCTTGAGAGCTGTGTTCATGGCAGTCGGGTTAGCCTTGAATAAGAACTCCCGGGCCCTGATGGCAGTCACCGCGTCAAAAAGAGTCCAGCTCCTGAACTCTCGCAGCTAATTTCTCGAAAGCGAACTCGACTGGCTCTTGGCCCCGATGACGGCTTGGATGCAGAAATCCAGGAGGCTTTCAGCTCTCCGGGTCTTGATACAGAGTTTGAGATAAGCCGAATTGTTAGTTATGAGGTCCAACCTGGTATGGAAACAACGCACTGACTTTCCATCTTGCCGTAGGAGAGCTCTCGTCGAATCTCGATCAACCGACAAATCTCAATCCTTCAAGAACGTATTACCGGCACCGAGTCGGTTAAGGATATGTGTTTGAAAGAAAAGGAAGAAAAGAAACGTGTTTTGGAACGTATAGGTGAACACCAATTGCAGGGGATCCGTGATGAAAATATTCGAGTACATAATCCAGCGGCGGATAGGCTCGAGAAGGCAGAAAAGCTCGCAGAGGTTATTCTCTCCGCAATTGTAGAGTACGGGAATGAGGGTACACAGACACATGATGTTCTCGGTCACAGCCGGGAGGAAGTGATGAAAGCCGACAGGGCAAAGGATGCTACTCAGGGTGTCCTAAATAGCTTGAAGAATGACTTGAGAGAAAAAAGAAAGCAGCGGGTTGGGGTCCGCGACAGGATTACGACCCTGCAGATGGCAATTGATGACTACGAGCGCGATATCGCAAAGGATGAAATGGAAAAGCAGGAACTCCTCATCCAATTGGCTTCGCTGGATATCTTATGCAGCCACGACCTTCATACAGTTCCCACCGAGAAGCGGGACGTCCTTTTTTCTGCTTTGCGTGACGTTCGCGAGCACGCCGCAGGGTGTTAGACGAGTTAACCGTAACAAGCATAAGAGACGAAATACTTTTGTCATTTTCGACTAACAAAATAAAGTAGCGTAAGCCTTAGAGGGCCTAATTGGATACTATGTACAAACTGGGGTATCAACTTCATAGTAACAAGGAAACAACATAGCCTTCCCATCACCTCTTGTCTCTCCCAATAGTTCCGATGTGACGATGATCCTATCATTGTGAGACTTGACGTCTTCATGCTGCGTCGCCAGAGGTACATTCTTCATCAGGGACCTTTCCTCTATGATCTTCTGCAAAGTCCTGGCCTCGTATTTGGAGACGTCGTCGAAAGAGTCAGCTTCCTCCTCGTCAAGTCGCCCATCCTGTCTTCGGTGGGTGGCAAAACGCAGAGGGGTCTTGTTGGGCTTGACTTTACGGACAAAATCTCGTCGTCTTGAATTGTATCGTTCTGATCTTGCGCTCCAGAAGTCTTTGGCCATCTCACTAAGTTCATGGACTCTTGCTGTTGCGAGCCCAGAAGGACTGACATCGACGCGAGATTTCCAGTCACCAGGCTTGTAGGGACCGGATGTCAGTAACTCAACGTAGTCTCTGATGGTAGCGTCGAGACCGGACTCCGAGCCTGGGAGTACATGATCAACAAGACCAAGCTCTTTGGCCTGGTAGGCTGAGACAGGCAGCATGTCCCGCAGTATGCGTCTTGCGCCCTCAGGTCCACAGCGACCAGGATAAGACAAAGAGTGATACTCGGATCCATAAAGGCCCAAGGCTCGGTAGGCAGGATTGAGAACAGATTGAGAACTTGCTATCGCCACGTCGCAAGCCGTCGCCAAAGCCACCCCACCGGCAGCGCAATTTCCCCTCATCGCTGCGATGGTCATGACATTCTTCTGGGGAAATTCTTCGAGAAGCGTATGCACAACATCATCAATGCGGTTGATGTTTCGCCACGACTCGGCCGAAGGGTCAGCGCTTGCCTCGATAACATTGAGGGCGATGCCGTTGCTGAAGTAGGAGTCGCCACCCATCATTACAACAGCTTCGAGAGTCTCGACAGAAGCGACGTACTCCAGAGCTTCAATGAGTCGGGAGCATTGGGAGGTACTCATGGCACCGTTGTAGAACTCAAAGTAGACGAAAGCAACGCGCTGTTTGCCTGCTACCAGAGAAAAGTCAATCCATATATCCTGATAGGTAGACCACGAAGCTTTAGTCCAGCCAGTCAGTGGGCGCAGTGAAGCCGAGTCGTTCAAGGTGCTGTGGTTAATGAGGCCGAGCTCGAGGAGACCGGAAACAGCAGGCACCTTCGGCCAGAGCATCGCGTCGACCTTGCGTTTAAGTCGTCTAATATGAGTGATCCAAATGCCCAGGCCATCACACGTAGCGACGCAGACCGCATCGTCTCTAAGCCCGATGATTTCACCAGGCTGATGGTTACAGCCCGCGCTCCTCCCGGCCTCGGTCATGCCTCCGTATACATAGAGATTGACGTTGCCAAACAGTTTGGTCAGACAACCAGGCTGTGAGTCAGATGATCTGATCTTTCGGGATATGGTCTTCGCTGATTCCGTATTGATGTCAAAGTTCCGGTCCGCTGCCCGGAGGAGCGGTCGGCAGTGTGTTGGTCCGCCAGAGAAGGGCTTTTGCTGTGTGACCGAGAGTGACTTGTATGAAGGGTTTGGCTGAAGGTGCACTGAAATGCCGCAGACGTCAGGAATCTGCAGAAGAGAATGTTGAGTCAAGACTGTCGCGAGATTCGGGTCGGGATATCCGTTGGCTGCCGAAATGATCCGGTTCAGAGCAGCGATTGATGCAGTGATGGCGGCTTGCGTGACGCGATCACGGTAGAGTGTCGCCTTTGTGGTTCCAGGGTCGTCGATGTTAATCTTGAATTGCTCAAATGCCCAAACTGGACCGGCGTCCATCTCAGCGACGGCTTGCAGCACTGTGACTCCCCAGTGAGAGCGACCTGTCTGACTCCAGGCCTGTGATTTGAGAAGTTCAGCGGAATCCGACATGGTGCCATCGTCTCCCATCAGTACCCAGTCAAGGGCACTAGGGCCAGCATCGCCTGGTGGCCCAGGATGGACGATAAGAGTCAGGTAGTTGTTGTAGACCTCACTCGGGACGGCTGTGGTCAAGAATGGGCATATGATGATGTCAGGCTGCACGAGGCTTGCCGCCTCGATCATGGCTGTGTCGGAGAGTGCATATTCAACAGTGACGGTGTGCGTTTGATTGAGATGCAAGAAAAGCTGTTGTGAAAGGGAGTTGTGCGCAGTGCAGAGGAAGAGAATCTTCATCTTTGGAGTGCGCGGGTCAGATGGTGTGGTAACCATGTTACTCGAGGCACGGGGGAAAATCTGTGAACCCATCTTGGAGTCTGAGTGTTCTGTGCTTGGATCATCATTTCATGCAGCGGTTTGTCCGGTTATAAGTAAGCGCTCTTATGCAAAGTTGAATCAGAGCAGATTGCGAGACCATGGATGATAGATGCCTGCCGTGAATCACAGCATCATACGCCGGTCAGTCGAGAACTCCTCAGCTCTGAACAGATCCATTTACGCATGACACCTATTGGTTAATCACGACCATTCTGGGTGGCGGCTAACTATCGACTTGTCTTAGAACTAAACCGTCTTTGGCCCACGTTTAATGACAATCTCCAACACCACTTTCTTTTTAAAGTCAGGGCGGCTGAAGCCAAGAGTTTACACTAATTGTTACTGGCTGCCCTTTTTTAATGTGGCCGAATTGAGTTTCGATAGCCCGCGTGTTATGGCCCCTTGCCGTTGGCTTTGACCCGTGCGTTTCAGTGTTGGCTCTGAGGTTTCGTTGTTAGAATAAAGCGAACAAAGTGTCTGTCTGCAAGTACCGTGAGCTGACTGGTCTTTTTCGTCAGCTGTTTTGACCGTTGGTTCTTGCATACACCTCACCGCCGGCCCTACCTTTTGTGTGAGTGATTGATATCGCCTTCATGAGCTGATGTGGTGTCTATCTTGGGCTTTGGTCACGATCGAGACAGTCGCCGATTGTTCTCGGCATGCGTGGTAGCTGTTAAAATGGGTGCAAACTTGGCCCTAGCGTGGGTCGAGGCTCAAATGTCTCACAGGTTGGTCCAGATCAGTAAGTAGTATCCGTACGGACTGTATTGTACAGTCAGTCGCAGAGAAACTTTCGACGAAAAGGGAGGTTACTTGCGCATTCATCTATGTACTTATGTACTTAGTCCTAGTCATGCAACTACCTATTGCAGAGTGATGTCAAACCCAATCTCAAGGTCCGAGACGGCTTCCAGCTTAGCTTAAGGATCGTCATCAGCAAATGAGAATTTCTCCTGTGATAAGATAAGAGATAAGGTTCGTGATGGTCAGAGCCAGGCACAAGCTCGCGGAGCTTGAGTAATTCCGACAGCACTGGAGTTGTCCTGGTGTCAGCTGAGACTTTACGCTGGCGTTGGCGTTACCCTGAAGCCTCTAAAGTGCCTCCATGGCGTGATGTGATGAAAGAACGTGTCGCGAACGCCGTTTCGATTAAGGATCGTCTTAGCATCAGTCGAGAAAAAAGTGCAAACAGTCATAAACATGTTGATCTGGACTTCTTGGCTGAAGATACGCAAAATCTAGATCGTGACAATCGTTTTACTCCTTTAAGCTTCGCCCTTGGTTGACCATGTTGGATGTGTCACAAACTCATAGGCCGGAGGAGATCCCCGGTCCCAACCACCAAACTACCAAGGTCAACCATCCACGATGTGACCTTCATCATCGGGTAATTTTTGAGGTACAAACATCCCACCACTACTGCTTGTTCCAACGCATCCATCACGATCGCCAGCTCAGCTATCTTGGTGTGCAATAAAAGGTGAGCATAAGAGGGGCAAATGACGAGAAGGTAGAAAAGATCAAGCAGCTAGTCACAGAATGAAGGGAAGAAATGCTGAGCTATTATGTCGCAACCCCGCATCTTCCTATCTTTTTACGCACCATTAGCAAGCCTCACGAAGCCGTCGCGACTCAGCTGAAGGTAGATTTCAATGTCATGGCATCACAGTGATCACACCATCCGCAACGCCTCCAGAGTCTGGAGCAAGCAATCTTCAAGTCTTGGAAGCGACATCGGGAGAGCATCAACGTGGCTACGACGTTGTGAATGTTATTTCCACAACGGTTGGTACCTGGGCTCAGACGCCACAGAACATGGTTGCCAACTCGCGTTGTGGCGTCACGATTGTTCTTTGTTGGCGTTGTGACCGGAATCGCCGAATAAAATATCCGAAAAGGAGGAGTGTTTGACAAAGGCGGAAGCATTCCGTAGCCTATCACAACGAATAATGGATAGCGGGCAACCTTTTATCCAAAGCTGAGCCATGCAAGCTCCGAATGTAACCGAATGACTAAATGAGACTGCCGAATACATCATTCCATGCTTTTCAACAGTTCTTCATTACCATAATTACAGGTCGGATTGTAGTGCAGTTCAATGCATGATATCCATAGTGTCACTATCGATTGTGGAAATATTTTATTATATTAAAAAATCTTCAAAAGCTACACTTCATTCTTTTATGAATAGGTAGCCCTGAACAATCTCACAGTCCTGATGGTCAACGAACCATTGCCTAGAATCCGATTATTTCATCATTACCCTACAGAAGACTGACGGCATCTGTGTCAAAGTGGGGGTCACCACCGGCAATTGAAGCAAAGTTCACACTGCACAGTGCCAAAAGATAAAGTCCGTTCCTGGTCGTAGGTACAGTGCCGCCTCGTATCTGCTCAACCTTGTTATCCCATCTGCAATGCTGCAGTACAGACTCGCAAACTCATTAATCTGCAACAGAGGCCCAACACACCAACGTTTATCTGATGGCGGGCGATTGAGACCTGTCGTTTGAGGCAATCCCTGTTGATGAGCCTTCATTAAAACGGAAATTATGATTAGAAAACGGTACCAAGGACGAGATTGTCTAACGGTGAAATGATTTGGGCAGGGGCTTGAGCGTAATCACTGGCGGAAATACGGTCATTCCGATGGGGCGGATTCCACTAAATGTCCGGACCTAGCCGCTCGCCTAGGACGGTACCTTGTCTCACGGTATTTTCCCCGGTTGCTACCTGCCCCTTTCCCATCCTCAACGGAGATGGATGATGGAGAGGAAATTCTAGTGCAGATGAGATCCCCAGATTTAGTACTATACTTAGGACACAAGTAGACAAGGTGGATATTTTGGCCCGTCTGTGGTGTTGGGCTGAAGTTGCTTATTCAAGGAGCAGGAGAAGTTTCTTCTGTAGCTTCTACGGTAAAGATCGACCGTTGCGGGCACCTTCTTGTTTGATAGAGAGATTAATCATCGGTACGGATACATAAGCTTGATGGAAGTCTTGGCTTAACCTTACCATTTTCCAAGTGCAGGGGGTTGAAGGGAGCTGGCTGGCATGGGGATCAAAGCTTCTCAGACTTGAGGTTCTTATATCGTGAGTTCAATATCATGCAGATCTCACCGCTTAGTGTTGACAGATCTGTGTGTCTGAACAGACTATACAGAGTATCCTGAACAGCACGTTCCTCTATAAGATCTGTCCAGTGTCTTCCTCCGTAGGCGTAGCGGTGAGCATTGTCCATTGCCAGTTGTCAGTCGGCGAAATGCCCGGGACGCATGTCGAGGGGAGCCGCCCAAGTATTACAGGGATGTATGATATTGACACTCTAGATTTCCCGATGAGTCCTGAACTATCTGATGTACATTAATAAATGGCATGTTAAGAAAGAAATTATTCCGTGTGATATGATGTTCAGTATGGTCTGCAGTTGCATTCTGGAACATCCAGTAGATCACGCGTTGTTACCGTGCGTTTGACATGTTCACGATTGGCGCCTTTTGCGATCGTTGGAAGTCCGGGCGTCATTCGAAGCTACTGCATGGAATTCTTCGGAATCTCATATCCATTGATCTTACAGGCCACAGTCGATAAGCTTAACTGGAGTCCCTGCCAAGACCCCTGATATGGGATGTGGTGCCAACGAATTCAGGTGCAAGCAACGATTGTCATAGCACTTTGCGAAGCCATTGAATGTCAAAATAGATGGAATATAAGCGCCGATTACTAGATCAAACTCAATGCATGACGTTGACGAGTAGTTCGCAGCCTTTCCCTTACGGCGTCAGCATTTACCTCTTTCGTGATGCTGAAACCATAAGCGCCTCGTGTGCAGCAAGGTCATGTCACTTTCTTGAATGTTACCCTACAGAAACAAGTTGACAGGATGTTTACTTAAGCGGGCCGCCAAACCGTCCAAGAACCAAGGCTGTAGATTCCCCGATCGAAGTCGTCGTAAGAATAACAGACTACGTTTTACTAGAGATGTAGTGAATCTATCACCGCACGCTCGGATCAGAGACATGCAGTGGCTTGACTGCACCAAACGCACAGTCCAGAAGCTGACTTTGGCATCAGTCAATGCCGTGTTTAATCGCAAAAATTACTGTTTCGGTATCGGCCCATTGTCTGGCAACCTTTAGATCAGACGTGCTCACTATGGTTCATCCCGTTGCGGGGAGCTGGCCTAACGGTATGTAGCCTCGGCCTTTAGTTTCATCGTTTGAAGTTGTCATCGGAGGAAAAAGAAAAGCAGGAGTCTTGGCAAATGATTGACAGGTACAGCCGTTGAGAGAAAGGGGAGATTGCAGGGGAGAAGCGCCACGAGTCAATTTGAGGAAGGTCTGGCAGGCTACAAGCATTACCGACAGCTCTCACAGTGATGATTAAGACCAACGATTACATACACGATACCACAAAGGACAGGATATGCTTTAGAGTTGACAGCTCTGTGGCGGTCAGCTCAAAGTTGGAGCCTTGAAAGCTAAGATCACCAACTAGGGGTTAGCTCCACTACCCAGAGATTCACGACTTCGTTTCCAGACCCCTGTCGCCAAGAGCCGCAACCCCCTTGACCGAAATTAGCGTTTCATGGTCTCGTCTTGAATTATGTCCCCGCCTCGCGCCGCGAAGTTGACGGTCGCTTGGGTCGTAAGATTTTGGGAGGGTCCTTGACAGCCTCGAGTATGCGATGCACGCAACGATAGTGCAGTGGCGTCTGTCACGCTAAAGAACCGTTGACTTCTTATTCTTTGAGCCTCATGCAAATGATGACCATCTTTTGAGCTGGCAGATTATAATCGAGTTTAATTTTATGTTTCTTTTTAAACTTGTTTATTAGGGGCCAATAGGCGAAACTCGAGATCCCTGGTAGACATAACTTTAGTTAAATTAAACAGCCATGTTGATTGGTGCGATTTTCAACGTCCACTGAAACAACCCCTAGACTTGGTGGTTACCGCTCGCCGCACTCTGTAACAGGGCTTTACGAGTCGAGGGGCAGTGGAAAAAACATAGCAGAGATTGGTCGGGCTGGAGGAACGTGCCAGGGTTTCTGCACGATGGGGATGAATGTTTTCTCTTGGACGTTTGATGTTGAGTAAATTGGGGCAAAAACGGTGCAGGGCAGTCTTTGGGCGGATGAATTCTGGTTCTGGCTCTGGTCTAAACCCCCGGCATAGCATAGACCCCTGCCAAAGCTGTCAAAGAATGGCAAGACAACTCGAGATCCAAAATCTATAAAGGCATCTGGTTCTCCAGTCCCTTCTCAACTTTTTCCCTTCTCTCCATCAACAGATCTTCATCTTTCTTTCATTCACTTCAGTCTTTCTTTCGAAGAGCTAGTCTCTCGTTTCTTTCGTTCACTACAATCACGAGCCAGTCTCCAGCAAACCAAGCAACTTTTCTACCATCCTCAACCACCAGTCTTTCAAAATGAAGTTCTCTACCATCGCTCTCGCTGCCCTCTCGCAGGTCGCTTCTGCCCACTACTTCTTCGAGGTTGCCACCGTCAACGGCAAGGACTCCGCTCCTTTCCAGTACATCCGTGACTTCACCCGTGCTACCAAGTACAACCCCATCAAGTTCTCCTCCAACCCTTCCGCCGATATCCGCGACAACTCCTTCGCTGATGGTGAGGACATCATCTGCAACCAGGGTGCTACTGGCACTGGTGGCAAGACTGAGGTTGCCGATGTCAAGGCCGGTGATGTGATCACCTTCAAGCTCGGAGTCGGTGGCAAGATGGGCCACCCCGGACCTACCCTGGCCTACATGTCCGACGCCGGTGGTGATGTCAAGTCCTACAAGGGTGACGGTGAGTGGTTCAAGATCATGGAGGAGGGTGTTTGCAACGCCGGCGGTGACTTCACCAAGGACGCCTGGTGCAACTACGACTCTCCTTCCGCCGATGTCAAGATCCCCGAGGGTACCCCCTCCGGCGAGTACCTCCTCCGTGTTGAGCACATCGGTATCCACCGATCCCACGTCAACCAGCCCGAGCACTACGTCTCCTGCATGCAGGTCAAGGTCGCTGGTGGCTCCGGCAAGGTCGACGCCGAGATGGTCAAGTTCCCCGGTGCCTACAAGGCCACCGATGACTACGCCAACTTCTCCATCTACAACGGTGCTAAGGCCTTCCCCATGCCCGGCCCCAAGGTCTGGGGTGGTGCTACCTCCGCTGGTGGCTCCGCTGGTGCCGCTCCCGCCGGTGACAACAACTCCGCCGCTCCTTCCGGTGACGCTCCCGCTCAGACTCCCGCCCCCGATGCCGGCAACGGCCAGCAGGGTGGTGAGGCTCCCCAGCAGGGTGAGGCCCCTCAGCAGGGTGGTGAGCAGCAACAGGGTGGTGAGCAGCAGCAGGGTGGCTTCCCCGGCCAGCAGGGTCAGCAGGGTGGCTTCCCCGGTGCCCCCCAGGCTGCCAACAACGGCAACTCTCCTTGCTCCGCTTAAGCAACTTCTTTGAGGATTCGATTCTTGTTTGGTTTTAGATGTGGAATGAACGGAGGACCATGAAGTGGAGGGAAGAAGTTGGAGGTTTCTGGTCAACTTTCATGTATAAAAGAGTCCTGTTGATCGCATCAAGTTTTACTGCTAGATGAAGAAGGGGATGGTCTGGTACTGTGCTCGTTAGTCATTTAGTTTTGCTTAATTAATCTGAAGCAATCTGAGGACAAAAACTCATTTCCCACTGTGCTCCGTGATATGTTGAAAATATGCTTTCCGTCTCTATTATTTTGACTTGCCATTAAATTCATTGGCCGACTGTTACATGTTATCTCGGTTCTTAATGCCTTAGTTATCAAATAAGCGATGCCTTCGCCGTATGTACTGCTACCGTTACTTGACGCACAATTTATTTCAACAGCATAAGCTTGATGAAACAGATCTTCTGCCACTGCTTACCCATTGTCGTGGTCGATTTTATGACGTCAGCACGTAAGCAAAGGTCTGCTTATCTGACCGTGAATTTTACCCTCACCATCGGGAATAATCCACTCGTTAAATACTTGCTGGTAAAATCTTCCAAGCCACAAGACTCCCATTACGCTGAAATGTCTCAATCCAAACCCAAGAAGTTTGATCGCAATGCGGTCCTAACAAACCCCTCTCTTAAAGAGGTTTACGACAAGCTTACCGACCTGGCCAAAGAATTTGCAGTACTGGGCGAGATCGAAACCACCAAGGGCCTGATATCGCTACTACTGCAGGATACTACTTCAAATTGGCAGCGTAGACAGATCAGGTGTTTTAAACCATTCTTCGCAGCAGCCAGCCGATGGCCCGATGAGATCCCCGAGGAAGATAGAACGGAGGTTGCACCCAGAAAGACTGCGACGGAACACTCGTTGATGGACGAAAATGCGAGCGAGGAAACAGAAGATAAAAAAAAATTGCAAGAACAGTTGAAAGAGGCGAAGGACGACGACGTTTCCTTTGGAGATGGAAAGCGCAGCGCAGCGGCTGTTGATGCTCTTTGCACCGCCTTGAAGTTGGCGTCGAAGCAGAGCGATGATATGCAGACGATTAAAGATGAACCGAAAGTGCAAGAAGCCCTCCAAATCATCGCAAAGAACCTCCATAAAAGATGGATGCTTTCGCTGCTTGCAGGGCGTCATGAATTATGCGAGCTCTTGTCTACCGGGGAGTTGGCACGGAAAGTTCCCATTGACGGCAGCAAACTGGAGGCTACCAGCAAAGAAGTCATTGAGACATTCTACGAGCGCCTCAACCATGGTCGGCAGAAACATGAGATCGAATCCAAGCCGCTGAAGGAAGTTCTTGTTGAGTTGGAGCGTCATACTAAAACCAATGCTGTGGACGATTGGGAAGAAATGGGAGAGCCAATTCCCGAAACACTCTTCGTATTGCCCCCAGCGAACGACGAGCAGATCTTATCTCTCGAGAAGAAACTAGAGATTTCTTTACCAGACGACTACAAGGAGTTTCTGAAGATCAGCAATGGTTTTGGGAGAACTTGGAACGGCTACCATCTTGACAATGCTCTGTACGGAGTCGACGAAATCCGCTGGGCTGACGAATACCTAGATGTCCCCTTTGTTGAGTTTCACGACAGTATCTCAGGCGTTCTCGAGCTCAAAGTCACCGACAGGTCCAGACCTGAATGGCCGAGCTCGGGACCAACCCTTGAAATCGGATCTTGGGATGTACTCTGTACTCTCCTGATCCCTCCAAAAGGCACCAAGGTGATCCTAGACGCTTACAAAGAAGCATTCGATAATCCGGAGATTCCGGAGGATGCGAAAAAGCAAGTTCTCAAGAGCATTGAAGGTAGACATGGGAGTTTGGAGGAGATGAAGAAGCTTGAGTGGGCGGCTATTGAACGACAGGATTCCGACACGCTTCCGTGCGGCACATTCAGACAGTGTCTAGAAGAGCGATTGCGGAGGGCTAAGCATGGGCCATATTGCTATGATATGGCGAAAGAGCTGGGGGGTATTGCTTACAGCTGTAGGGCTGATGGCGATTGAACTCATTGATCACATTGGACACAGGTCACATACGAAGCCATAGCGATTTATTTATGGTAAGAGAAGTCAAGATTGTTTGCTTTTTAAATAATGCCTAGTGTGAATACTCCAAAGATCCCACCTATGATATCTGTGCAATTTAGCCCGTGAAAGATGCCGCCACCGATGAACCCAATTCCTGTTGTCCGTTTTTCTAACTCCTTGATCCGTCCCATTGTTTGCTTAATCAATATATCCGCCCAGGTTTCCGTTTTTTATTAACATAATACTATTTTACGTTTTCAATATGGTTCATGTAATCGTATGATGGCGCAGCTGCGGTCAAATGTAGCCAGCTACATGACAGCGCAGCCGCCGCCTGACTTGTCTGCTGGCGAAGAGCTTCTCTTCTGTCGGTGCCCACTCTTTGACTGAGTAGGTCTTGATGATCGTTGATCATGGGTCTTACTGCCGTGCGTTGAACGCTGGCCGTGAGACTTGCTGGTGGTGTGGGTGTGGGTGGTTGAGCCCTTACCATATGCATGCGAGGTGGCCTTGGAGGTATGTGCCGACCCTTTGCCATGAGTATGTGTGGATGAGCTCTTAGGGTATGCCTTACTGGTATTTGCCAATCCCTTGTCGTAGGCAATGTTTGGACGGGGGATCTTGAGCCACCAGCAGATCTCCGCCTCGATATTGACCAGGATGGTCATGAGTCTTTGTTGGTATATACTGAATGAGAACGATCGGGTAAGGCTTGGCTTCATAGAGTTGACTTTCGACAGTGGGTACAGCAATTGACTGTTGATCTCGTCCCGGTACAGTGGCAAGTTCTTGGCTGTTTGTCATGTCAGCTCGGATGATTTGAGTATGGTATGATGGGCAGATACATACGAGCAAGGTCTGTGAACTTGGCTTGGTATTTGGCAGCATTGAACAGAGCAGTGAACGTGTTTGCACCCCGCACGATAGTATCGCACATCTTCTTCTTGTCGCTCTTGAGCTTCGTTCGATCTTTGTGTTGTTTGGATAGCTTGATATCGTCGATGGCATCGACAACATCGGCCAGGTAGTTGACAATCTCGATCAAGACTGCTCTCCCCAATGAATCGCTGTATCCGCTGGGGCCGTTTGCTCGACGCGGGATACGCTCGACATGGCGAGGAAAATGAATGTTGTCGCTTGTTCGTCCCATTGTGGATGATCATTAGAAATGTGTAGTAAGTGGTTGAATGTGGAAGAGAGATTAAGCATTATATCAAGAATAGAAGCTGAAGTGGATGGAGATATTCGAATCAAGAACGGTCTGGGGAATGGAAGCCACCTGGCTTTATAGCTAGTTCGTCTCTTGGATTACACCTGTCCTTGCTGGCGTGGAGTGAGTCTTTGTCGAAGTGGTGGTTTATACATGGAGAAGCTCTAAGCAAGGGTGCCAATCAGAGAGGTCATATCTCAACCAGCTACGGTCACTAAGGTAGTGGAGTGTGTAACGCGTACAAACGGGTCGCTTTGACCGAAATAGTGGTCTGCAGCCTGAAGAAGCCAACAAATCAAGACCTGACGCGGCCAACATGCCATGAAGAGAGGGTCCAATTGACCAAACAAGACTTGTGCATGCCTAACAAGTGGATTTTGACAAGAGGGTATGCTACCCGAAGCTAAATGCACTTGGCCTGCATGCAGATGCTACAGGACTAAGGCAAGGCAAATGCATCTCTTTTTTTCTTTGTGCATCCGGCCCGTATAGAGTGCCATTGTTTCCCAAGAATGCCAGGATCTGAATCTGCTTCTTGAAGTATGGATTCAATGATTGACGATCCGGCTCGATATTTTGTGGTGCCAAAAGGCTTGACTGTAGAGGAGTCCTGGCTCTAGACCCGGCAATCCTGGTCCACTATGCGCCCAAGAGTGGAGAGACATACACTTGGAAGGCCTCGATTTGAGACAGGACCCAGAGTTAAGTTAGTCACTTTTGCATTGCTGCTGGCTGGTGATGTGATCTGGACGAATCATGTTACGTGGGTGAGCCTGGATAGCCGCAATTTGCATGGGAAAAAGAATTGTTGTCGTGTGCTAAAAAAGTTTGCTGTTACACAACGACAACCAAGATGGACAACTTGATGGGCAGCCACGGGCGGTTGGTTACAGTGGCTAGCCACAGTGGACTACAGTGGATCACAGGCCATGCCCGCTGTATAGCTGTTGTGCATGAGTCAAAGGCCACGAACATGTCTCAGAAGTAAGAGAAAGAAACGGTCAGGTACACACCAGTCAGTCGACAGCTCATAGAAAATGTCCATTATGACTCAGTCTCATGTTTCGTTTAATGCGCCATTGTGCTGTTCAATTGTCAAATTTTCTTTTCCCTGTCTTTACTCTGTGACATTTCACCTGTTATCTTGTGCGCTGTCCTTGTTACACTCGCCAATTCTCGCTTCGTCCTTGATGCGTTGTCTTCTCATAGGCTAGATTTATTTGTTGGCCAGTCAAGACTTTCGGTGGGCAGCCGACATCCGTCAGGCCAGAGATCAGCAAATTCATGTGCATATCTCTCGCATATTTATGTACGCTGGAAATGCTGGCATAAAATCTCTGCATTGAGCGATTCAGTCCGCCCCCATTGCCCCCTCCTTCATCGCAATCCCCCTTGCATGAAATCGCTGATCTTGGTCTGCGACGGTGATTTTTGCCTAAACAAAATAAACTTTGAGTTTGACGGTTCTTTTATGTTTCAAGATCAGCATTGACAGCTGGGAAAAGCAACTTCACATTTCGGAGAGATTGCCGAGAGAATGTCATTCTCCCTCGAGTGATTGACAATAGTCTTCACGTTATACCAAGACTGGACAAGGACTGAGCCCGGGCCCTTTACCCCAAGTTAGTATCTCAAAGCCGATTGATGGAGTAATGGTCCGATGTAGATCTTCCCCAAACTCCCACTCAAAGGCTAATCTAATCAGCCTGAATGGGAATTACCTTGTCTTGGACATAGCCAAGATTAATATCGTGAAGGAAGCTATGATATAAGTTTACAAAGTCGCTCACAATTGCCATGGACGGAACCACCTCTGTTGACCTCCTCACCCTGGTGCAATCGCAGTGATAGTCCCCTATCATGAGGATCTCAACTCTTCTCCTCACCTTCTCCACCTGCGTCCTTGCAGAAGATGGCCTGGACGGCTGGCTCCGTTATGCTCCCCTGCCAGCCCACAGCATCTCCAGCCATGCCAAATCCTTGCCACGCAAGATTCGCGTCATCGGCGGCTCCAAAAACAGCCCACTAGGAAGTGCCGCGTCTGAGTTGGAGAAGGGTTTCAGCGGCATTCTCGATATTGATCTAAAGACGGCTGACAGCAAGAAGACTTGCGATTTCGCAAAGACTATCGTCGTTACTACCGTGGAAAACCTCGACAAGGCATGCGGCAAACAGAAGCACCCCAAGCTTGAAGAGGACGGATACTGGCTCAGCACATCCGACAACTCTGTCAAGATCATCGGCCAGAATGAGCGCGGTGCTCTCTATGGTGCCTTCGAGTACCTTTCAATGCTCGGCCAGGGCAACTTCAAGCATGTGGAGAAAGCTTCAAACCCCAGTGCGCCCATTCGCTGGGCTAACCAGTGGGACAACCTGAATGCCAGCTCGACACACGGCTCCATCGAGAGAGGTTATGGAGGCCCTTCCATCTTCTTCGACGGTGTCAAGAACGTCCGAAAGGATCTTTCCCGCGTGCCTCTTTTTGGTCGTCTTCTTGCATCCATTGGCATCAATGCCGTCGTCATCAACAACGTCAATGCTGACGTGCGTCTCTTCAACAAGGAGAATCGAGATGGTCTCGTTGAGATCGCCGATCTCCTTCGACCTTGGGGTGTTCAAGTTGGTCTTTCGCTCAACTTTGCTTCACCCAACGTGACCGGTGATTTAGATACCTTTGACCCTCTTGACAAGAAGGTGATTAAGTGGTGGCATGATCTGACCGATGGACTCTATGAGCGTATTCCCGACATGGCCGGTTACCTAGTCAAGGCCAACTCTGAGGGCCAGCCTGGTCCTCTGACCTACAACCGTAAGTATCACCTTCTACCCTGTCATGCACACAGTTCAACGTTATTCTTGAGGGTGGAGAACTGACATGTACAAAGGCACACTGGCTGATGGCGCCAACATGTTTGCCAAGGCCCTCGAGCCTCATGGAGGAGTCGTCATGTTCCGTGCTTTCGTTTATGACAAGCTCGACTGGACCGACTGGAAGGCGGACCGTGCCAATGCCGCTGTAGAGTTTTTCAGCGAGCTTGACGGAAAGTTCGACGACAATGTTGTGGTGCAGATCAAGTACGGTCCCATCGACTTCCAAGTCCGAGAACCTGTCAGCCCTCTTTTCGCACACCTTCGAAACCCCAACAGTGCTATCGAACTCCAGATCAGTCAGGAGTACCTTGGACAGCAGTGTCATCTTGTCTATCTGCCTCCTTTGTGGCGAACAATCTTGGACTTCGATATGCGCATCGATGGTAAGAAGTCCAACGTCCGTGACATCGTCTCCGGAAAGGTCTTCAAGCGAAAACTCGGTGGATATGCAGGTGTTACCAACGTCGGTCTCGACAAGAACTGGTTAGGAAGTCATCTTTCCATGTCCAACCTCTATGCTTTCGGTCGCATGGCTTGGAACCCTCAGGCTGACCCTCAGGAGATCCTTGAGGACTGGACCCGCTTGACCTTCGGTCTGGACAACAAGGTTCGAAAGGCCATCACTGAGATGTCCATGAAGTCTTGGCCTGCGTACGAGAACTACTCTGGCAACCTGGGTATCCAGACTCTGACCGACATTCTCTATGCTCATTATGGACCCAACCCTCGTTCGCAAGATAACAATGGTTGGGGTCAGTGGACAAGAGCCACGCGGGACCATATAGGTATGGACCGAACCGTTAAGAACGGAACCGGAAACGCTGGACAATACCCTTCTGAGGTCGCCGAGCGATATGAGAACCCTGAGACAACCCCCGATGACCTGATGCTGTGGTTCCATCACGTACCTTACACCCACAAACTTCACTCTGGTAAGACCGTGATTCAGCACTTCTACGATGCCCACTACAAGGGAGCCGACACAGCCCAGACCTTCCCCAAGCTCTGGAAGTCGCTCAAGGGCAAGGTTGACGAGGACCGTTTCAAGCACGAGCTGTTCAGATTGAACTACCAGGCTGGTCACTCCATCGTCTGGAGAGATGCCATTAACGAGTTCTATCGCAACCTCTCTGGCATTGCCGACACTCATGACCGAGTCAGAAACCACCCTTACCGAATCGAGGCTGAGAAGATGGATCTGGACAACTACCACCCTGTCAACGTCACACCCAGCGAAACAGCCTCAAAGTACGTTGCCATCTACACAAACGGCACAGGTACAGCTACGACCAAGCTCAACTTCAAGAAGGGAACATACAACCTTGCCGTGAACTACTACGACATCGTCGGTGGCAAGTCCACTTGGTCTGTATACCTCAACAAGCGATTGGTCGGCAAGTGGGTTGGCGACAATGAGGAGAAGCTTGGACACTGGCCTAGCGAGTTCCTTGATGGCCACTCTGCTGCTCGCTTGACCTTTGAGGGTGTCAAGATTAAGCCTGGTGATGAGTTGACTATTATTGGAAAGGCTGATGGTAAGGAGACGGCTGCGTTGGACTATATCTCAGTTCTGCCTGAGGGTATTGTGGATTGAGACTGTTACTTATTCGTTTCTGTATATATTTTTGACCACCTACATGGAGCCTGTCAATGGGCATTGAATATGATTACGATTGACTGCGAATGTGTTTTGGTCCTGCCTCGATCGTATGAACTGGTCGCTTTCTTAAAGATGATGTGATGTTGCAAGGGAAAGCGATATGCCTGACTGCTTGGATCAGTGCTTGGCCGTAGCGGAGGAAAGTAGTTGAGGGCTTGCAGATGAAACAGCGAATCAACAGCCTATTCTTTCCTCTGAAGCAAGACCAGCCGACGGACTGCAGGACTTACTTGACAGATTCTGCCCCGATCTCGGATCTCTGTTCGGCTTGGGATCCGTAAGCTGATTCAAGTATTTCCGATATGACGAGTGCATGCTCCTTGCAGTTATGAAAGATATAGAGGAACCAATACTCACTATCCTTCTCTTTCTAGTAACTCTGGTTCAGACAAACGTACTCTCTTTATTCTCCACATAAGCTCCTTGAGCCATGAAACCTTTTGGAGATGACAACGTGGGAGCAAACTAGTTGCTTGAAAATGAACCAATATGGAGCAGTGGTGCGAATGATCACTATGCGAATAACAAGCAGCCCTGGCTATGTTCTCTTACTGCATGATGTTTCATTCAATATGGATGAAAGACTACAGCCATACCGACATATAGCTTGTATGAGGGTATAGGAGAGCGAGATGAGGGGAGAGGAAAAGAAGGACAGTGAGAGGAAGGGGAGAATAAGAAAGAAGTGACCATGTAAGACTGGACGATAACCATTGGCAAGGAAGGTCACTTATGTTTAAGTGGTAGAAGGTGACCGTTTCTGCCCTGATGGTAGTTGAAGAGATGACTACCTGGCTCCAAGATAAGGCAGACAAGTGTCTCGAGGCCGCATTAATTGAGGGGCTGAGAGATTGGTCGTCGGCATGAAAGCCGTTTACCTTGTGGCCAATGATGTCCGTCATTCCAGTCGATTGGTCACTTCAACCCACACGTATCCTGATCCGGTATCCCTGTGCCGCTTAGATTGCATCAGAACAAGATGCCATCCGACGTCCCGAGAACCGAAACTCGACGACATGCTGACCACTTCGCTTGTAAATACGTCCACAAACCCATTTCCAACTTTATTAAAGTTAAATATTGATTAAAAATGTGTTTCGGAAGTCAGGACAACTATTCCGTGGATCGTGGCCCGATAGTCAGTTGTTCGTAGCTCCGCGTTTCCCAATTAGGAACTATATGGAGGATAGCCTCCGAGATGAGCCTTTCCGATGTTACATAATTCCACTGCACGCTTTGGATCATTCCTGAACACATGACTTGTTCGATCGGCTATTTGTTCCGGAAAGGACTGTGGCAAGGTCCGTTGGGGTAAAAGGCTGAATTGCATGGGCTCTTCGAAGCTCAAAGTAGACACTCCGAGATTTCCCACATTCTGTGCCTCTTTGAGGTTCATCGTGGAGACTTTCGGAGCTTGCTGGATCCCATCCGGGCATACGTCATGAGTAGCCTTAGGCGGGGTTTAGTTGCCTCCAAGTGAGGGGATGTCAAAGGTCCCAAATGGGACCCTGCCCTGGCATTTGAGATCCCGTGTTTCCGATGGACCATCCTCAAGGATGAGGCTCCAAAGTTTTGGACATGTATATAATGTCTGTCTTTCAACCTCAATTCAAAACTTTCCTTTCTCCTCATCCCCAGTCAACAGTCCAGCATCTTCAGACACTCTTCGACTACGACAATCATGACTGCTTACAAGCTTTTCCTGGCCGCAGCCTTTGCGGCCACTGCTCTCGCAGCCCCGGTTGAAGAGCGCCAATCTTGCAGCAACGGAGTTTGGTAAGTTTCCACAACGCAGTACTTCCACAGACAAAAACTTACATAACAAACAGGGCTCAGTGTGGTGGTCAAAACTGGAGTGGCACTCCTTGCTGCACTAGCGGCAACAAGTGTGTCAAGATCAACGACTTCTACTCCCAGTGCCAGCCTGGAGCCGCCGAGCCTTCTCCCACAAGCACCATTGCCAGTGCCACTACTACCAAGGCCACTACCACTGGCGGCTCTGCCACTACCACTGGAGGCTCTGCCACTACCGCTCCTCCCGTCGCCAGCGGCAACCCCTTCTCTGGAGTTGATCTGTGGGCCAACGCCTACTACCGCTCTGAGGTCAGCACCCTGGCTATCCCCAAGCTGAGCGGTGCCATGGCCACCGCTGCCGCCAAGGTTGCCGATGTTCCTTCCTTCCAGTGGATGTAAGTTGAGAGTTCCAATTCATCAGGGGGATATCTTTGCTGACTTGAACAGGGACACCTACGACCACATCTCCTTCATGGAGGACTCCCTTGCCGATATCCGCAAGGCCAACAAGGCTGGTGGCAACTACGCCGGTCAATTCGTCGTCTACGATCTTCCTGACCGTGACTGTGCTGCTGCTGCCTCCAACGGAGAATACTCTCTTGACAAGGATGGCAAGAACAAGTACAAGGCCTACATTGCCAAGATCAAGGGTATCCTCCAGGACTACTCTGACACCCGCATCATTCTTGTCATTGGTACGTTGACACGTATATCTTGATGAATCTTTACTAACAAATTTGCAGAGCCTGATTCTCTCGCTAACTTGGTCACCAACATGAACGTCCCCAAGTGCGCCAACGCTGCCAGCGCTTACAGGGAGCTCACCATCCACGCCATCAAGGAACTCAACCTTCCCAACGTCTCCATGTACATTGATGCTGGTCACGGTGGCTGGCTCGGATGGCCCGCCAACCTTGCTCCTGCTGCCAAGCTCTATGGTGAGATCTACAAGGCCGCTGGCAAGCCTTCTCGCCTCCGAGGTCTCGCCACCAACGTCTCCAACTACAACGGCTGGAAGCTCACCTCCAAGCCCGACTACACCGAGAGCAACCCCAACTACGACGAGCAGAAGTTCATCAACGCTCTTTCTCCTCTCCTTGAGCAGGAGGGCTGGCCCAACGCCAAGTTCATCATCGACCAGGGCCGATCCGGCAAGCAGCCTACTGGCCAGAAGCAGCAGGGTAACTGGTGCAACGCCCCAGGAACCGGATTCGGTCTCCGACCTTCTCCCAACACTGGTGACCCTCTTGCCGATGCCTTCGTCTGGGTCAAGCCCGGTGGTGAGTCTGATGGTACTTCTGACTCTTCTGCTACTCGCTACGACTCCCACTGCGGTATTGAAAACGCTGTCAAGTAAGTTCCAAATTCGTATATCCTCAATTGAGAATCAAGCTAACCCAACTCCTAGGCCCGCTCCCGAGGCTGGAACCTGGTTCCAGGCTTACTTCGAGCAGCTCCTCAAGAACGCCAACCCCTCTTTCCTGTAAATGAATTGCAGCGACCTCGGTGGTGAAGCCAAGAACAACAATCACCGAGGACGATGGGGAGGACTGTGACACGATTGCCAGTTATTTCTGGATCTCCAATATTCTTTCCGTATATATTTAGCCCAGTACTTACGCAAAATTGACTTTCACGACCTTGAACGCTTTATCTCCCAGAACAAAACTGTGAATCGCCCAAATGCAAGTTTCTCCTGACAAGATCAACGCCAACAGAATAGACAAATCAGCACCAATGATCTTGGCTATCATGAACAAAGATAAACCTCCAACAACATGTAGCAGGTCAAGACCAGGGTGTAGTGGCAAACTCATTCTCCAGGAGAATACAATCAGGCCATCCCTCTCCTATCCTTTTCGGTTGGCAAGCGATCAGTCGTGGACCATGAGGATGTCCAGAGCGCAATAAATTCTAATGATCATGGAGGATCATCCGCATCGTAGCTAGCCAAGAAGACCTCGAGTTTAGTGAATAATCTTGGATTGCGGTCTGAGAGCCCTAAATCTACCCAGTGTCACCATAGAACCTTTAAGTATTATCACAGAGCAGAGTCATCTATAGATGGATATGAACGACAAGGGTATCTCTAAACAGTAAGCCTAACATAAGTTTTCTCTCTAAAGTATTATTAATAGTAACCTTTATTAAGTAATTTCTCACTAAGGTAAAGCATATAAGTTATATTAGCTAGTAAACTCTAATAATAATAAATACATTATAAAAGCTGTCTAGCTATACGCAAGGTAACTTCTTCCTCCTTTAACCTTTACTAACCCGATATAACAAGCTGCTCGTTA
Organism: Fusarium camptoceras; assembly: GCA_004367475.1. Classification (NCBI taxonomy): domain Eukaryota; kingdom Fungi; phylum Ascomycota; class Sordariomycetes; order Hypocreales; family Nectriaceae; genus Fusarium; species Fusarium camptoceras. Next base: position 814,417 of record QGED01000007.1, read on the forward strand.
GTTAGTTATATGGATGGATATAGCATCGTTAAAAGTTAAATAGGTAAGCTTTCAATTTTATGTTGCTTGTCTCTCTAAGCAAGGAGACATATCCCCGCTAGGTACTCTTACAAGTAGCAGTAGGTAAATAACCTCATCTATATTCTTTGCGCCGTCCATGGTATCCTTCCAAGCTTCCCTCAGCATTAAGTCATTACCCGTATCAACAAACAACAAAACAAAACTCTCACAGTGTAGATCCTAGATTCTACTGGCGACTTTCTCTCCCATGTTCCGTATCTCCAGGTGGATTTTCGTCGTCCGTATTTGCATCCGCATACCATGTCGACGGCTGCTGTTTCTTTGTTTGCACCAAAGAAATCTCACTATCTTGGTCTCGGGAAGGTAGATTTGTTCGTCCTGACCGAAAGGCACCGGAGCTAGGAACTCTGAGAGTGTTTGATGCAGACATCAACCGCGACCCGTGACCATAGCCATAGGTAGAACCGACTTGAGAGTTGCTAGGCTCCTTGAAGAAGTATCCGTATATCGATCTTCCGAGCGCCAGGTTGGCGCCGACGATACCGAGGTAGAGTTCGAGATTAGACCAGATTGCGGTAACAGCATAGACATCTGAACAAGGTTAGAAGCGGGCCGGCGAAGTTAAGGGTAATGGACTTACAGCTTAGATCCGAAGTAATCACACCGAGTGACGCTGCTCGAGCAATACCGAAACCTGTTGCACTTGGACGTATTAGCTTCCGACAAAAGAAGAAACCTGTGGGTGATGGCAACTTACATGAGTCCCAGACTCATAAGTGCCCAGACAGAAAGCTTGGTCGTCATCGGCAGCTTGACGCTCCAGATAACGAAGACTGGTAGCAGAGAGCATAAAAGGTCTGTGACGATGGAATAGGCTAGATATATTGTCAGTAACCCATCAACCCTTGATTGTGAAAACGTAAAGCACGTACCAATAGTGGCGTAAATGTAATAGATCCGAACTCGCGGATCCCAACATTCGCCAACACCAGTCCAATATGCGCTTGTAGGCTTGCACTCAGCAAGCAGGATGACAATGCAACCGAAATTCGTGACGACCAAACCCGCCATTATCCCCCAAGCAGCATATTTTACCCTTTGCGAATCCTTGATGCGTAACAAAAGCAGCAGAATAGAGATCTTGAGAAGACATATGCTGGCGAAAAGCAACAGTTGCGCAACCCATCCCAGCATATTATTCCTCACATAATCCTCCGGGTCGATGTACCATCTATGCCGCCCATTCCCTATAGCGACCTGAGCGACCTGTACGCCGAATCGTGCGATGCCGAGAATCGTGACGGTAACAATGGTGTAGTCGTCGGGACCTAATGATCGCAGGGCTGACCTGACCCATATGCGTATACTAGTGGTGATGATCACGAGGGCCAGACATGTGCCAGACACGCCTAGTAGGGCTGGTCCCACATTGTCATCGGGAGGTAGCGGGTTTGGCGGTTCCACAGTAGCCATAGTCGAGATATGTGTGAGAGGAGGGAAAGAGAAAGAAAAGGGAGGCGAAGAAGGGGGACCAGCAAGATAAACAACAGACTGAAATTAAATCCTCGGCAGTGCAAGCCATGTTTAAGTAAACTAAACTAAACGTCTTAGTTTGTGTGGGGGAAGAAACTGCCACTCACTTGAGACGGAATCAGTTGGGTAAGGCAGCCCGGTGCAAGTTGTCTTTTACTCGTTTATCAACAAAGGGGCTTATTCCATCTTATGGTGGCCGAGACATCCGTCAGTTGTGGCGCTCAAGGCCTGTACAGTGCCGTCGCCAAGATGGGCTTTTCTTCAGCAACTTCTCGATCAAGTAAAACCTCCACTGTTGTATGCATTCGTGTCGTATTCTAGAAGATATCGAGCATCAAAAACATAACCGAGACTATTAAAACCCTTAGCCCGCACGTCCTCAAGATTAATTTTGGATCATTCTCTAGCACGGCTCCAGTAGTCCCGTTGTGTCTGTTGGCTGTCATTGTAGTTGGACCTGTCTGATTCGTTGGAGAACGTCAAGACCCTGTATCCCTGATGCGCGAAGAAACTTTATTGTTTCTTGGCACCAGCCCCGGAAGTATAGAAGATGAAATAGTTTGGTCACTTTGTGTTAGCTTGGACTAGTATTCTAGGCTACTTTAATTTGACAGCCCAAGTCTCAGAAGACAATTCTTTTATCACCCACCTGCTTGGCAGGTTTTAAGGTTCGGCGGTTCTTTGACGGCTCCATATTAGTGGCCTTATCCAGACCTCTTTACCCCTGCCAGTCGTCAGGGTATCGTTCCAAAGCGTGGGACCTAGAGATAAATAAGCGAACAGATTAAGTGCTGTCCACTGACCTCATTATTCTGTCTCTTTTACTGTTACAGCCAAGTCTTTCGCCAGCCCCGGAAAAACCATGTGCTGCGCCGCAGAGCTTGTTCATGCACGCATTAACAATTAAACCTCTCATCCAATTCAATGCTACCTCAAACCAACAAGGATAGCAATGTATTTGATAATGAATAAATGGCAAAGGGCCCAGATCTTTCCCTTCTTTTAACCGTGGTCGTTTCCAGTGCAATCACGCCCACCCAATCTTTCACTCATTTCTTTACACTTTCTGAACCATGCTCGTCAAGCCCCAGTTGTGGCTAGCCTTTGCTGCAGCTGCAGTTGCAGCCCCGTCTCAAGATGTATATGACTATGTAAGTAATGGAAACGTCTCAGTCCCGTCATCATGAAACCCCCACCCGCCCTGTTCGCTTTCAGAAGTGCTCGGACTGACTGTCACTTCTCCGGTAGATTGTTGTTGGGGGCGGTACTGCGGGAGTAGCCGTCGCTGCTCGTCTTAGCGAAGGCCTCCCATCCTCCAAGATCCTACTCATCGAGGCGGGCCCTGCAGCACTTGACGAGCCGAAGATCAACGTCCCTGGTCTGAAGGGCACGACTCTCGGTACGAAATACGATTGGAACTTTACCACCGTTCCTCAAGCCGGTGCCAATGACAGAGTATGGCCTGTCAACCGCGGCAAGGTCTTGGGTGGTAGCTCTGCTCTGAATCTCATGACCTACGACCGTGCCGCCGCCGCCGAATACGATAGTTGGGAAAGCTTGGGCAATCCCGGATGGAATTGGAAGACCATGATCAAGGCCATGACCAAGTCTGAGACCTTCACTGGCAAGAACACTGATACATATGGCTCCAAGGGTGTTGGTGATAGTGGACCTGTCAAGGCTGTCATCAACCGTGTTATTCCCAAGCACCAAGAGTCATGGATCCCTACTCTGAACAAGCTCGGTGTTCGCAAGAACTTGGAGTCGCTTGGAGGTAATCCTCTGGGAGTCATGTACCAGCCAAGCAGCATCGACCCTTCCAACTACAACCGATCCTACAGTGCCAATGCCTACGCCGAGATCTCTGGTTCCAACCTAGAGATTGCCGCCGACACCACTGTGGCTAAGATCAACCTCAACACCAAGGACAAGAAGAAGGCTGTCGCCACCGGCGTCACCCTTGTCGACGGTACCATCATCAAGGCCAGCCGCGAGGTTATCATCTCTGCCGGTTCTATACAGAGCCCCGGCCTGCTGGAAGTGTCGGGTATTGGAAGCAAGTCTGTCCTTGCTGATGCTGGTATCAAGCAGGTCATTGACCTTCCCGGCGTCGGTGAGAACCTTCAAGATCACCTCCGTATCATGTCTTCGTACCAGCTCAAGCCAGAATTCACCTCTATTGACATCTTCAAGAGCAACGCCACCTTTGCCGCCGAGCAGATGGCCCTCTGGAATGCCGGCAAGGAGTCTCTTTACGACTACACTGGCAGTGCCTACACCTTCTCTAACTGGAAGCAGGCTCTTGGTAGCGACACCAAAATGATGTCTCTTGCTAAGGAGGCTGTTGGCAAAGATGGAAGCAAGGTTGACAAGAAGAAGTTGGAGCTTCTCAAGGATCCTTCTGTTCCTCAAGTAGAGGTCATCTTCTCTGATGGTTACACCGGTGTCAAGGGCTACCCCGCTTCTACCTCTCCTCTGTTCGGCAAGGGCTTCGTCTCACTCATTGCCGTCGTCATGCACCCTCTCAGCCGTGGTAGCGTCCACATCAACCCTTCCGACCCCTCTGGCAAGCCAATTATCAACCCCAACTACCTCGGCAACGCTCACGACATCGAGGCCGTCACTCAAGCCGTCAAATACAACCGCAAGATCGCCACCACTGAGCCCATGCGTTCCATCTGGGAGAACGAGTATGAGCCTGGTATGGATGATGTCAAGACTGATGCGCAACTCAAGGAGTATGCTCTTCGCACTACACTCAGCATCTTCCACCCTAGCGGTACATGTGCTATGCTTCCCAAGAAAGATGGCGGTGTCGTCGACAACAAGTTGAAGGTGTATGGCACCGACAACCTTCGCGTTGTTGATGCCAGTATCATGCCACTTTTGATCTCAGCCCATATCCAGACAGCTGTTTATGGTATTGCCGAGAAGGCTGCTGAGTTTATCATCGACGCTGCCAAATAAATGGCCATTACATAGAGATAGAAGTATTAGTTATTAGACTCAATGTTTAATAGTAATGTATAAGACGTATTAAAAAGGCTTCTTCACAACCAAGTCTACCTTGCAAGCTTTACAAGCCAAACTTCGGGCATCTTTGACACCTGACGCAGGCATTGACATCCGCGACAAAATTGTATTTTCGTCTGTTTCTGTACAGAGCGATCTACACGAAACAGATACGAATGGGGAATGGTGTACATCATTTAAGACCAATCGCGAATTGCTTGGCGGCGCGTAAAATGCACAGCTGGTGCGGCTGAAGTGTTGGGCACCTGACAAGGCATTTTCTCTTTTGCATCGTTGTCTTCTAAGGTTTGGGCAACTATAATAGAGTAGCCTAAGTGCTAGTCTGAACTGACGTAAAGTGACCAAATCATTTCACCTCTTATCTTATAGCTTAGCCCATTTCTCGAGTCTGTTAATCTCGGAACCTGATACAATCATGTATTCAGGTCTCGAGAGTCAACAGCATTATGGAAGCGATCGGTGCCGGTGCCAGTACTTTGGCCTTTGTCTTGCTGGCGCTCAAGTCAGCTAAGATCATCAACGAGTCACTATCCTCAATCAGAGACGCCCCGAGAACAGTACTTGAGCTCTTGGAGGATTTAAAATTCTTACAGTCGGTCCTCGAGCGCTTATCGCAGTGTACGCTTCAACATGCCTCAATCAGCACAGTCGATGCTCTGACCCAGACGCTACAAGGCTGCACAACAGAATTGTCCAGTATCGAAGGTCGCCTTACAAAGTTCTTGCAGGATACCGTGAGTAGTCGGTCAAGGCAGATGTATAAAGGAGTCCTGGCGTATATCAAGAAGGAGGACCTGGAGAATGCGCGACGCAGAGTCAGAGACAAATCTACGCAGATAAATCTCTACATAGGCTTACTCCAGGCACAGTCAATGTCTGAACTGTCTTCCAAAGCCGATACTCAAGCAACAGCAACTACAGGCATTCTGGAGGAGATATTGAGTGAGGTATCGAGGCTTCATGCACGAATAAACCATGAACCTGCGTCAGACACTGAGGAACACAGGGATGCCGCAGATGACGCGATTGTCGATAATCTTGAAGCATTGAAGATATGTTCTGAGCTAGACTCCAGCATGTATCGTCTCTCTACCCTTGTTGACCATGACGGACTCAGCTTGGATGCCGAGGATGCAGAACAGATAATTGACGACTTGCGGAAATTCGTCGTGGTTGCTAGAGAAAAGTCAACCGCGAACGTCAAGCCAAAGACTTCGGATGCTTATAGTATAGGCGCAGAGAGTAGCACCAAATTAGTCAGTAGCGACTTGAAGCTCATGGAAGGTCTGATTATTTCGGCACCTATTATCGCGATCAACAAATCAGGTACCTACCGATTCACTATGGGGAAAGCTTTTTGCTGACGGTAGAAAAAGTGGCTAGTTCTCGAAAGATTCTTTCTTGCCTTCCCAAAGGCGCCATTATTCAGCAGAAGCGCGTAAGAGAGCAAATTGAGGTTGACCAGGGCTATCTGACCATCTCTACCAATAAGCGCAGGAGGGTTTGTGTAGGTGCATCCAAAGACTCCTCTGGGAACGCAAGCACCTTTCGAGATGTAGTTGCAAATATTGTTTTCCGACCATCAAACTCCCCTTGGATGTTTTCAGTCTCGCTATCACAAGGACAGCTATTCGATCGAAGTATCCAGAGTATCCCACGAATATCGGTCTGCCGCATCATTCCCAACGATTCAATTGTCTTTGATCTTGTAAAACGTGGCTTGTTGGAGGAATTTCGAAGCTTATTACAGGAAGGCAAAGCGAGTCTTCGTGATCATGATGAACAAGGCATGCCGTTGTTACATGTACGCTTGCTCTACATCCCCAATTACTGGCCTGGAACTAATTATACATCAGTATGCAGCGACGGCCAGTGTTGAAATGTGCAAGTTTCTGATCGAATCCGGGGCAGACGTAGACGAGATGGGAGAGAACACTGGTACTGCACTTTCACGTATAGCCGGACTCGATCGACATGAAACAACATTATTGCTCCTCGAGAATATGGCAGACCCAACGCTCTCATACCCTGGATGGGACAATCCATTGTATACGGCATGCAATCTTGATCTTGTAAGGGCTTTGTCAAAAGAACATCATGATCTATCAGCTGACCAGCCATAGCCATCTGCAGAGCTCTTCCTTAGGCACGGTAGGCATTTCACTCTGGATGATCTGGAAAGCCATGACTTGAATGGAAGGACGCGGCTTCATCAGATCTGCATGGCAGAAACGAAATCAACGAGCAAGAGAAAGGCTCTTGAGATGCTTACCGTTGCCGGAGCGAATCTAAGCGCTCGAGTGATCAAGTCATGGTCACCAGATGATCATCAGACGCTAGGGTTTACGTGTCTCCATAGCCTTGCGTACAAGGCTCATCGAAGCAAGGACAGAGATGAGTTAGAAGCACTCGTTTTCCTGATACGACACGGTGCAGATGTATTCTCCGTCGATCACCACCAGCACAGTGTATCAATGCGGGCATATTTGCCGAATGACAATGATAACCAATATTCGTCGAAAGGTTCTTACAGAGGCGATCTTTGGGATGCAGCGCTAAGCATATGCGGTTATGATATCAGTGAGCAAAGGGCTATGTACCCCAGAGTACCAAGGTATAACAAAGTTTATCGCAGAAAGGACTTTGAGAGACTCTGGCAGGGCCGTGAATCTTCGTGTCCATATTGGGATGATGAGCGATATCCGAAGGTTGGTGGTGATGAGAACATCTGGAAACAGCCCATCAGACGCTGTGATCACATTGCCTGCTCAGATTGCGAAGATACCCAAGCAGAAACGTTGGATCTCAAGAAAGAAAATGGTCTAGATGCTGACATACCAGGCTATGCCCTCGATATGCACCGGCGTTGGACCCTAGCCGATACTGAACCCGAGATTGACGCTTTCGACCTTTTACGATCGAGAGAATCACCTGTTTCCGTTGGCTACGACTTATACGATCTGATGTCCCCACCCGAAAAAGACTATGACGAGATTCCAGAGGCTTATTACATCTGGGAACGTGAGCAGGAGGAGCTGAAGCAGCAGGAACAGACGCCAGAAGCCAGTGAGGATGGGGAGGAGGCTTTTGAAAGATTAGTTGTTGAGCCGATGATGAATGATTTGGAGGAACAAATGGAGATAGATATGGTGGAGGGACCAGAAGTGAATCAAGAACACTGTATGTTTGTTGATCAATGGCTTGACTACTACATCAGGGCGGCAGAGGAAGAGGAAGGGGACATGTAATAATGGACGCTTGTAATGAAACCCCTCACCATAACATGATATACCACACAAAAAGCCGAAACTATTGCTATTCATGCAAAAGTCTTCTTACAACCTTCTTTGTTTCTGACTTGGCGCGCACCTTCTGACCAATCAGTCATCATGACGCTGCTTACTAGTCCACCACTCAAGGATGACAAGCCGAGCCGCGCGTGAAAACACCATCGCGCAAATGTTACTAAGCCAAGATTTGAACTCTTAGTGCATCTCGGCCTTGGAGAGACACAGGCGCGCGGCTGTAGGGATGCGATTTATAATATGATGAGAAATACAGATGTTGTCTGGGCATGAAAGAGGAGGTCGTTACAAGGGTTGTCCGTGTATAAGAGCGAACAATTCCGATGCCGTATTGACAATTTCTATTCCAAATCATCACCGACATCAATTTCCAACCTTATGTTGAGGGTATTCAACAACATGGCTACAACAAAGAACATCGCGCTCATCACAGCGAGCACAAGAACACCCAGAGTAGGCCCGAAGATTGCCAGTCTGGTTAATGAGATTATTACCGGCGATGCAGAGGCATCACAAAACACCAAAATCACACCTGTCGACGTCGCAGACTTCAACCTTCCCGTCTTCGACGAGGTAATCATGCCAGCTTTGGTCCCCAGTAAAGGGAAATTCACCAAGCCTCACGCTATCGCCTGGAGCGCTGAAGTTGCCAAATATGACGGATACATCTGGGTAATCCCTGAGTACAACCACGGTATGGCCGCTGCTACCAAGAATGCTGTTGACTACCTGTACAACGAATGGATTGGCAAGGGAGTCGTGATTATCAGCTATGGAATTGCCGGTGGAAATTCGGCCAACGAGCAGCTCAATCATGTACTTAAAGGCATGAAGCTTCAAGTGGCTGAGACGAGCCCTACCCTTACTTTTCATGGTAACGCTGGTCCGGATCTGTGGCTAGCGGGCGCAGGGGACCTTGGCGAGGACACGAAGAAGGATATTATTGCTGAGACACCTACGATTCTCAAGGCTTTTGGTGAATTGAAGGAATTGATGGAGAAGCCTGTACCCAATGGTGATAGTTAGGAGTGTGGACCAGGATGGCAAGATCATGAAGTTGATTAACACACATATACAATATCGCGAATAGTATCAGCACAGTTGAAAAGAATTCTAAGATTTTCCGAGATCAATATATATTTCTGAAGCAGTTCCTGCTAGAACCTTGTGGAAATTATGCATGTGCGCCTGCGGTTAAAAAGGTCGCCACCACTGAGCTTATGATAGTTTTTCTTGCTCTGCTTCCAAACTTAGAGACTCTCATAATCACCGGCATTGTCACGGACGATTCCACAGTGTCGACTGCGCTAGAAAGACTCTGTGTGACAAGTCTTAACGTCAGATTAGTCGTTTCTATCCAATTGCCATGTTGAATTGTAAGGATATCGCCATCAAATACCCATCAGAACCCTACATGATGGGGCACTATCCCATTGGGGATACATGAACAATGAGTACAATCGGATAGTGGTAAAAAGAACTATCATATCACTCCTAAAATGCTTGAGGTTCATGGCACTCGTCCGTTGGCATCGTTTGGTTAAGTTCTTGCTTTTGATTCTAAGGAGTGTATAAACCCTCGTCGCCCGGTGAGGCTTTTGGCAAAACGTCGCCTGACTCTGTAATAATTTCATCTCCATTGCTGGGAACTGTACTACCAACGGATAGTACAATCGCCAGCCACAAAGGGTTTGTCGCGCTTAAGGATCTGACATATCCATCAACCGCTCAAAATGTTCCTGCTTAAAAAAGATTCGATATGATCTTAAATACTCTAAATTCGACATGGATACAGAGCAAAGCTTTGCTCTATTGGGGGTGGACTTTGGGTACGAGAGTATCAGATGGGAGACCAGAATGGAGATGCTGGGTACGGTTGAGTGGCCAGAGTCGGAATTGGAGGAATTCATTCTGCAGCGAAATGGAGTTTTCAGATGAAGATTCAGCAATTTATTCAGAGTTATTAGCTTCTATATCTTAGTAACCCAAGTCTTAGTGGACTATGCTTCTGTTACCCATCTGCCAGGGTTTATCGTCTAGAACGGGACAGGCCATGAAATGAATCCACCTGAGTTGACGCTCCTACTCTGGAGAAACGGACCATCAGTAACATTTTTACAAGCCGATTCTGAGACAGTCGCAAGTGTACTCAAGCGAATCCAGTCATACTTTAGGTGCTCCTCTTCACCCGTTACTAATCAGACACCTTCAATGGTTTGTAGAGAGACGTCAGGAATGCGGGTATATGACGCGAACTAAAGAAGGCGGTACTATATCCGGATTAAAGACTGGGGTTCTGGACAGGCCGTTCAGGGAATTGCATCATGGCAGGACAGCCGGGATCTAAGCTAGGAGTTAAGATGAACCAAGGGTCAACGCAAAGTAGCATGGAATTGAGTGGCTTGATTTTGTTGTTTTCCATTCGAATAGTCTAGATGCTTATCACCCTTGTGTCAGGCAAGACAGTCTCTACCCCCTGGCTGCATATGCAATTATGCAAATAGCAGCCCAGTCTCCAGCCCTATACATTGTAAGCACCGGAAGCATCGTCTTGGCAATTATGCTATGGTCTGATGTGTTTGTGACTTCAGCTAACGAGACGAACTTCGGGAAAGGCGGCAATGTTTGGCGTGGCAGGTTGGTATGTGGCTTGATGGTCTAGCCCCATGGGGTGATCAACTGCCCCAACCAAGCTATGTTACGATATCTAAGGAATGTAAGCACGAAGCTTCTTTGTTGCCTAGGCATGTGTGACAAGTAGATCATCCTGTCTTGCATCCAGTGTGCGTCGATCCTTTCGCATTTTGTTCTTTTCACTCGCGGACCAACATGTAAAGTACGAAACCCTGATCATCACTCGTGCTCACTTCCCAACCGTTCTATTGCCGACCAACACACTCCAGTCACGAACGATGATGGATCCGCATGGAAGGGCAGTTATCGTAGGTTGACATGTCCTGTTGCTGCGTGCATGATACTGATACTGCTCATTGCAGACTGTACAGTGGAGTCTTCTCTTCATTGCTTTCGCGGTCATCCTGGCTCGGCTTTACCTGCGGCTCATTCTACAACGACGACGACTTCTCGCAAGCGATTTATTCATGTGCGCAGGATGGTGCACTGCTGCTACGACGGCAGCAATGGACATTGTGTTCTGGAGAATGGGCACGATGCGGAAAGGAGTCACATTTGGCTTGGTCGGGTTCAATGGAACAGCAGAGGATGCCTCGTATTTCTACAAGGTCTGAAAGCACCGATGTCCTTTCGGATGATGTGCTAACGTTTGCTGGAAGTTATATCATTTTGCTGATTATCCATTTCACACGACCTTTTATTTGTCAAAAGCAGCACTATTATCCGTTTACTTGCAAGTCTTTCCTAGTTTTATGGTAAAGAGACGAAGATTCCTATGGGCGGTGATTGCATATGTGGCCGCATCTTACACCACTACGATATTACTTCTGACCTGCCTCTGTTTGCCGACGTGGAGACATTGGTCAGTCCTACATTCAACATTTTGCACATCTGGGCTCCACTAACTTTTGCTTAAGGTCTCTGACGGAGGAGGGTTGCTCGATTGCAAGCATCAGACTGACATTCCAAATCGCGTGGTCATTAAACATTGTTGGTGATATCTTGAGTGAGTGTATACAATGTCCCTTGGCTGCGGCTTAATTACTGACTACGTGCTTGTTAGTATTTGTACTACCATGGCTAGTCGTTCCTGAACTTACACTCAGACCAAGACTAAGATATAGCCTATATGCCACCTTTGGCCTTGGTGTCGTCAATATCTCATTCTCGGTGGTACGCTTCGCTCTGGTAGAAACATATGGCGCGGATCTAGTGATTACGATTGCTCTAGTGGGTGAGTTATCCGTGGATAAATTCGTTCCGAAAAAGGACAGTAGCTAACCTTTCTCAACACAGAACTCTGGAGTTTCATGGATTGTTGTGTCGGTCTAATAATTGCTTGTCTGCCATCACTGCGGCCCTACTTCAATTGGAAGGAGAAGATCCAGTACTATGGAAATGGCAGCGAGCAAAAGACTGCATCAAGCTACAACTCTCGTCAACCGATGGTTTCATCAGATCCGGATATGGTGGAACTGCCTAGCAACACATATCAAAATCCAGGGCCGCAGCATAAATGGTCGGTTAAAGAATGATTTGGGGACATAGGTGTAAGGGGCGAGATTGAAACGATTATGATATAATTTATTGATGTTACACACAGAACAGTCAGGATCAGAAAGGTCATCTCCTTATATTGCGACCATTCTAATAAGCTCAAGGCCTGCTCGGCACGTATAACGAAGTATCCCAATCATCTCTTTCCTTCCGCTACAAAGGTTTAGAGCTTCAAGTGCCGGATGGAAACTCAAGAATGCTGAGGTCTCCTAGACTACTTATAGTGTGCGACGGTTTATAAAGCGACACGGAATTATCACCGAGTAGAGACAAGAGTATTGGTTTATGCATAAAGGCCAGCATAGCTGACAGTGATAGTATGTTCATTTTGTAAAGGTATATACAGTGAAGTAGAGACAGGTCCTGCGTGAAGTCCAGCTACAAGTCCAGCCTAATGACTCTAAGACTCTGGTCAAGATATATCCCGAAAGTGGGATGTTTCCAGTTCGATGCCTCATTCCATCAATTTCCAAGCTCAAGAGCTTACTGGGAGACAGTCATGGTGGCGGAACCAGAGCTCTGGTAACCCTCAACAGCAAGGATCTGGTAGTCGTGGCTACCGAGACGGAGACCAGCCTTGGCCCAGGCGTTGAAGTGAGCACCGGTGTTGACGGATCCGCTGGATCGCTTGTTGCGGCGGACGGACCAGTACTGCTGGAAAGTCTTGCAGTTACCCTCGATAGAAGGAGCACAGTTGCGAGTGCTGACAGCAATGTCGTAGATGGATCCGTCGATGTTGATCTCACCCTTCTTCTGAGCACCGGAAGAGGGGTTGTAGGTGCCGAAGTTCTCGACGATGTAGTACTCGACGAGAGGGTTGCGGGTCCAGCCGTAGACAGCGAGGTAGCTGTTACCGTTGGGTCGGTAGTCACCAGAGTACTTGATGGTGCTAAGTACTGTTAGCAATGAGTCTTCAATAGATAAACAGATCGCGACTTACCGAGCGGCACCGGGGTTCCAGCCCTTTCCACCGACGTGGTTACCTCGGTTGCCGTTCCAGTTCATGGAGAACTGGCCACCGCGGCCGTTGTTGTAGGTGACAGCGTTGGGAGTGTCGGTCCAGAAGGAGAAGTAGAAGCCATCGTTGACACCGGTGGTAGGGTCAGTTCGCTTCTGGAGGCCGGTAGGAGGCTGAGCCTCAACCTTGGTAGGGTTGGGGGCGGCAATGGCGCCAGTGACGGCCGAGACGGCGGCGAGAAGGTAGGTGAAGGAAACCATTTTGACTGTGATGGACTGTGAAGACTTGAGCTTTGAGTTGATGAGAGAATGGAAGCTAGGAGGAAGAGGATCGTCGGGTCAATTTATATCTTATGAAACGTCACTTTAGCCTTGCTTAAGCTCACGATAGTCTGGTGGAGACAGTGATACGACCAGCATGGATGAGAACAAACTTGCTCATGATCGGTGCTACGATCAGACTCCCTGGTCTAGAACTCTCTGCACTGTCATGACAATTCTGCCGGCGAGATTGCATGAGGATCGTCGATATGCGTGCTGTAACAAAGCATCGATTGTCATAGTGGGTCGATACCAAGCTGAGAATACTGCGAACCGAGGCGGTACTCATCTCCGGGTTCATGAAACGTGCTAACCAAAGCGTGTGGCTTTATCCGGTCTAGGTGCAATTTCGGAGGATCATGGCTCCGGGTCGTCCCATTTAGGCCTTTAGGCCAGGAATAAGTCTTGAAGAGGAAGAGGGTATTGGTGGCATCGGACCACATGGCGAGTCTTGACATTAAGGCCCACCATGTTCCAGGGAGGAGGTAGCATTGACTGCCGGCGCACCCCACAGTGAATACCGTGCCAGGTTAGGACTTTACGGTAATTACGCAGGAGAAACTGGGGATTTGTTTATTCAGGCTAATTCGGTAATAAACTGACCAAGGTCGTGTTTCAGAACCATCTGTTAAGGAGCATGCGTCCTGCATATGCATATCGTTCGTATTCAGATTCTAATCAGTCCAGACTCTCACCTCGCCGTATGAGTTACGAGCTGTTTCCCAGAAAGATCTTTAGGCGTACATTGATGGCAGTTTCCGTCATTGGTGCATTTATTCCCTTAGCGTACCCGTACGAAAGCATTGATCACTCTAATCAGGCTATGCTTACGCTACTGTACCCCGAACAACCTGCCAGTGCGGGACGATGCTACGGTACTTTACTAAAGGCGGTCACTTGTTCTAACTGCTGTTCAAACAGATTGATTCGCTGGCCGATCCGGCTAAATCGTTCTTTTTCCCGCCAAGTATAATGGAACTCCCGGTCTTGAACTTAATGCATCGCGGGGAAGGCAAAAACTTCTTACATAACATCATGATAGCTCAAAAAAGCAATAGACGACGCTTGGAATTCTCTTGCGTCGGCATTTATCCTTGGCTTGGTCATTGATTTCAGGCACAATTACCAACAACGCAAAACTCCCGAAACATTTGCCACAGTCTGGATCGCCATTCGGCATCAACAGCACCGTCTTGCCAGGAACGGCAAGACCTTGATATTGGTGTCTATTATTACCATTTGCCACATACGACCAAAGCTCGTAGAAAATACGGGATCCCGTCCGCTCTCCCATAGTCAAGCTGCGAAGCGCTGGATTAGTAGTTGGGTCGGTGACGACCAGCGAATCCCCGGTGTTGTATGTTCTTTTTGCGCTTTTTGCTTCTTCTTAGTGGTCTTGCAATGTTCCATCATCTCCATCATCTGGTGCAGGGGTAATTCGTTGGGCATCTGGGGACATCAGTTGTGGTTTCTTTTGCGACGACAAGTCATTGCGGTTGAATCGTCTCGGCGGTAATAACTCAAACCGTTGTGAATGATATCATGAATTAAACGCATCAATCCACAATTTTCTCTACCTTCTCAATAGATGCTGGGTTGCCGACACCCGACTTGTCTTTCAGTCAACTTGGCGATGGTAATCCATAGAGCTATAGTTGAGAATCCCTAGTAATAGTAGTACTCGGTATCGTCGCCGGAACGGGCAGACGGGAAGTGACACGATGGAACTTGGCTAGCAACTCAAAAACATTTGTTTCCGTCCTATCTATGATTTGGCATTGATATCGTCGACGTTGGACCCCTGATACCATCGGGCCGATGGAAGCAGATTGGAAATTGCTGAGAACAAAGTGGATTGGAGATAAGAAGACATGGGCAAGGGATCTCGATGAAGCAACATCGTTCCCAGTTACTTCTAAAGGTTACCCTGTGGATTGATGAGCATTGTATTCGAGTAGTCCCGACAGCACATGGTCGATGAGAATATTTTATTGCTTTTGACTGATAGTGACAATGTTCAACAATAAATCAAGATTTGGTTGCGAAGATTCGATTCCAGGGAAGTACTGCCCCGCTTCCCCCTGGAATTAGGGGTCAGTACCTGGAAATCCGTGCTGGTTACCGCTTCCAGTATAGTGCTTTTCGTTGTGGCAGGCAGAAAAGGTGGGGTTGGGCCGTCGTGGAAGCTAGCACGCTAACACCTTGTTGCGCTCAAGCGCAGGCATTCTGTTAGTGACGTGATAAGATCTGACGGGGCACGCGCGCGTCCTACAAAAACTTTAATTGGCTTCCGCTTAACTGCTTCCTACCCTATTGACAGCCTTCATGATCTATGAACGACACAAGATACCAATCTGTGATCGCATAGCTGGATACAGGGTACAACGTATAGTTTTGATAGCTTTTTTATTCAAGCCACGAACGCTACTTCAATATGCTTTCAAAACACAGCCTCAATGCAGCACGTTAGCGCGTAGTGTTCAGATGGAGCTCAATCCATCACATCAACTACTTCTCAATAAAGCACCTGTAAGATCTGAAGCATTAAACAAGTCAGCCAGTGAAAAAGTGTGAGGGAAAAGTTCTTAAAAAAAACATGACAAGAACGATGCCATCTCGATCTTTGACTGCCCATAAAGAGGCACACCAGGGTGATGGCGAAACGGTCTTGTCTAGTATTTTAAGCCTTCGCATGAAGGAAAGTCTCAGGAAGAGTAAGTTTGAATTTGTCGAGCATGACTGGTTCTTGCGGGGATTTCATGGAGCGAGAAAACTATGATGGCAAACAACCTGAAACCTAATCATAAAAATGTTATATATAGTGTGATCATGCTCTTGACTAACTTTCCCTTTTCACACCTTCCCATCATATCTGCCGGCAAGTCGCTTAACACAATGGTGAATTTCAACAACCCCTCTCGGGGTGCATCCGACAGCCAACCTCTCAAGTTTACCGACATAAGCATATCTAAGAAGGAGAAGATGGAAATGCCTTGGAGACACCCGACCGACGACGACATCGGCAAGCCGGCACGGATCAGGGAACCACCACAAGCCCCTGCCCCGGGTATCAATCAAAAGCTTCAAGTCGTAGAACGCGAGCTATACGATTGGCGTGCACCCGAGACTCGTGTTTCCAAAAACACGCTCAGCCCTAACCCGATGCCGCTTCAGAAGCACGCGCTAAACAAACTTCAAAAGGAACTTGGACAGCGGAAGGCCATCAAAGAGTATTGTATGCGGGGAAAGCACCAAAAGGTACCATTGAGTCCTGTGGAGATCTGGGTTTATGAAATACGGAGAATGCACGATTCTGGAGACCTGCTTTGCACTGAGAACGAGGTTGAAGAGGGCCATTCGGTCAAGACTATCCTCAAACGAGGTGAAACATGAAGCGTCTTCGGGGAACATCGACTCCTCACATGCGACTGAAGAAGTAAAGGTGTTCCTCTTTCGAGTTCTTTTTTTGAGATACAGAACATCTCCAACAGGTGAAGACGACCACACACAGCCATGGGACAACAAGTTTGCATCTGAAGCCTCACCGAGACTCGCAAACATCGTAAAGCCAAAAGCCATCAGCAACACCAATATGATGGCAACCACCCCCGTCGTCGAGGTGACCTGCCACACAACGACTGCAGCAGACTGGGGAGATCTGGATCGAGTACTAAAATCCCTGCCATAAGAGGACCTCGTCTTCGACAGGTATAGGCACTACTGCCGCGGATAGAAATACAAAAGGGTTAGGTCGAGTTGAGAATGCTGTTTAACGACTTAGATAACAGTTTAACGTCTTCCGTCATCGGGTACAAGTATCTATCTGCAGAAGAGCCAGATGCCAGAAACAACCGACTAGCATGGCGAGAAGATACGGGACAGAACCGAGGTGGCTACCTATCTGATATGATAGATATGTATGATTCAAATTATTACGTCCTCAAAAGTTGCCCTTACGAATACAACCCTGACCTGACGACTAGGAGACATCAGTGACTAGGTCTGAATCAATCATCTGACACCAAAGAGTGATCCAAGGACTCAGGTATAGGAAGACCAGCGTTATTGGCAGGGCAATTATCATTCCTTTCGTCACTCTCGAGAGCCATCTGCAATGGTAGAGCTAATCTAAACGGCACTGATGCGATGACGATCAAAATATGCAAGCAATACGTCCTCGCTATCAAGCAAGAATAGAATGACGGCAAGTAAACCCTTTTGCCTGCTGACAAAGCCGGCAGTGAAACTTTGACTTGGGCCCTGAAAATGTTGACGACTTGCGACCGAGCAATTTTCGTATCTTCTGGCGGAACCTTTTCCCATACTAAACTAAACTCAAGCTCTCTCATGAGAGGTTGGGAGACACTGTGACAGTTCTTTGCTTTGGTGATATGTGGAAGGTCTTGCATAGGTTTGGTTTGTGACCATGTTTGCGATTCGAGAGTTGCAGAGACGATACACTTGGAAGGCATGGCGGGTTGGCTGTTGGAGGATTCTAGATGGAGGGATGTGATGATGTCGGTTGCCTGGTAACTTCTGCCACTTTCCCTGAGAACCAAAACATTAGGTTCGTCTGCGGATAATGTGATTTGTCCAGTGGTACCGGAAAGGTTTTCACGTTTCAGCTGCTGTGTCGCTTTAAACTTCAGGGTCGAAGTTGTACTTGGGATTTGAAGAATCTGTTGTTTGGAAAAACAAGGAATGAATCGAATCGTTCTCTTAGCCTTCTTTTGAACCCAATCTCGGTCCGTGAGAGTCGCGATAAGGGTATAGTCTATACGAACGCCTTGCGGAACCATGGCCTCCCTGTCTTGGCCATCGAGACTCGGCGGAAGCTGCTGATGAAACTCGCGGATGACTGGCGATACCACATCGTGCGGGCAAGCTTCGCTATCGTGGGGATCGTGTAGCTCAAAGGAGAACGGTATAGTGTATATCTGACCGGCCCGGAGGGAAGAATTGACCCAATATCCATTCTCTACATGCGGCACAAGGCGCTCCTCGACGGGCATATCAAGGTCTAGGTGACGATGAAAGGTTTCGGAATGTCTTCCAGGGAGCTGAACACTCGACTCGCACACAAGCTTCATTGCGATGCGAGTATAATAAAACGGCAACCTTGGTTTAATCTCCACTACTCCCTTGATAGTCGACCCAGTTCGATAAATCTTGGAAGGAGTGTGGTCATCAATGGAAATAGTGATGCCATCTTCACGGCGCTTGCGGTACTTGATATCCCTGAAACTGGTATATGCTGATGGACCCAGGCGTTTCTGGAAAGACGTGCTGCCTCTTTCAGTGTTTGGAGGCTCCATTTTGAGGGCGTTAGATAAAAAAAGAAGGTGAGAGGACGCATCGTAGCTTCTGAAAGGG
Source organism: Fusarium camptoceras (assembly GCA_004367475.1). Classification (NCBI taxonomy): domain Eukaryota; kingdom Fungi; phylum Ascomycota; class Sordariomycetes; order Hypocreales; family Nectriaceae; genus Fusarium; species Fusarium camptoceras. The sequence goes on from QGED01000007.1 coordinate 833,151, forward strand.
TAGTCAATTATTATCAATATAAGATGCTTAGTCTCAACCGTGCCGTAATCATTCACGGCGAGTGACTCACACATTTTCTCGTATTCTGCTTACCACAACTTGGCGCTGTTATCATCACGGAAATCTGCATTAGATGGTTACATTAACAGACTACCAGCGATACGGAATCGCAAGAAATGACGTGGTATCGATTGATCTGTATATAAAAGAGTTGTAGAGTTCTGGTGCCGGTCCTGGCTGCCTAGAATGAACTATATGCTGACTAGTGACTGAGTACCTTGAGAGAGCAACGAAGGCCAAGACCAAGCATAGGAAGATGAACTTTACTAGCTAGGCCAGGTCGCATGATAATATCAAGGGTTTAGAGCATGTACTGAACAGGTTTGATGATCAATTGAGATCATTTGTATGACTTCAAGGAGGGAAGACTATAGTGTACCACCTAGGCAGGTAACAGAAGAAATGCCTTCTAAGGCTTAGGCTACTGGAATAAAGTAGCCTAAATGCTTACCTAAATTAGCATATGATAACTAACCTATTTCATCTCTTACGCCTATGACAACTAATTCTCTCGACACCTTGCGGGCCACTGAACTCAAACTGAGATGGCTGGATGCTGAGGCGTAAGATGCTTATCCGCCAAGAAAGGACAACTATACGGACGCTCTTCCGTCTCGGGGTTTGTAATCGCGATAGAACGCTGACAAGCCATCCGCATGGTTGAAGCTCTAGGCAAAAGCGGAACAGGCAATGCTGGAACGTCATTCTCAAGTCTTTCTCTCATGACGTCCGTGATGTCACTCAAATTGTCGAGTACTTGGTATTTCTCAGGGATAACATTAGGATCATTGCCAACCAATGAACCGAACCAGGTCCTCAGTATCTTGGCGCCATCCTTGGTTTTTTTTCTGTACGACGCAGACTTCTCATCCTTCCTACTGGACCCTACTGGACCCTACTGGCGAGAGACACGGAAACATTCGAGAGACGGTTCCCGTACCTGAAAGCGTGTTTGACTGGTGCGACCGCGGCGACATCACCAAGAACATGGGCCTCCATCTAAGGGTGTGCGTCAATGGGATGAAGGCCACTAATGGTAGCCGGAACCTGAACGTAAGTGATCTCTTCGATCAGAACAATGGCGGTCGCTACGTCCATTATGGTAGTCAGTTCGCTGACTATATCATCATGAGCGTCTCTGGCATCGTCGGACCTAAACCTGATTTGCCGGACCGGCCTGGGCAGCCCCAGCCTGCGATCACTTATACAGAGCCTTACTTGCAGAAACCGTGGGTTGAGCGAAAGACCATGAGGGACAAGGATTTGATCACTACTTTCACGAGTGGCGAGAAGAATAAGATCGTTACTTAGCCTCACCTCGAGACGCTTAAGATGAGGGCGACAGCTCAGGACGGTCCTCCGGATTATTTGGGTATGCCTGAGCCTGGTCCTTCAAAAAGACCTGAATACATTTCTATCACCCCCAAGGTGCTTTATTAAGTTTAACTGCCGAAACAGGGTAGTATAGTTTTCCCGTCACATTACTCTCTTACGTCAATATCTCCCTGGATCAACGCATAGTCAGCGGACGGGTGATAGTGTGGTGAATGTTTATTAAAGCTAGGACAGTATAAGTGGCCAAATCAGGATGTGATCACATCATTAAGCAACCCTATCATACGGACATCCTATAGGGAGGTTCTGTAAAGTCTATTCACGTTCCCTATCTTCTCCTGCATATGCAGGCCCGGAATGGAAATGTGCTTAGTAGGACTGATGGTCTCTGAACGCCTGCCTACCTTATTCCGGAGTCGTTACTTCCTCGGTGAAAAAGATTGTTGATAGCGCCTTCGAGCTAGTGCATATTGTGATACGTCGCGTGGTAGGCTAAGTTCAAAGCATAGCCCGCATTTCGGATAAGAGCCTTCCCGACCAACAAGACATGGGCCGAAAGTGATACGGAAGCCACCTCAAGGTCAGAGCCTGTTGTTGACAATCCAGACTTCATTGAACAAGTCATACGGACTGGCATGGGACGAGGTAGCGAAGAGCAAGGTCCACCGAACACGAGTCGCTCTTGTAAACCAGCCGCGACCAGAGCACTCCCAGCAGAGGACTCTAAGAATCGGCTTAACAAGAATGGTGAGCTGGAGATTCTTGTGACGGATTTGGAGACTGAGTAAGAGCTTGACGAGGCTGAGTATACTCAGATGTCGAGATTTGTCCTCAAGTTGGCGTGGCTTCCAGGTCGAAACCGGGATTGACTAAATTTCTCTAGTATGCAATGGTGACTTTTAGTCTAGATGGAATATAGTTGACACATTGATGTGTATTTGCCGTTTCGAATTTCTGGAATCGTGATAGGGCCGGCATGATTTGCCATTCACTGTGACTAGCCGTTATAATGATTAAGTAGTGGTCGTCTTAGCACATACGACCATACCTACCAGAAAATACGGGATCCCGTCCGCTCTCCCATAGTCAAGCTGGTAAGGGGCGGATTAGTAGTTGGGTCGGTGACGACCAGCGAATCCCCGCTGTTGTATGTTTTTGCCTGTAGCGGTTACTTTTTGCCCTACAGGGGACACAGGCCCCTAGCCCGCAACTCTGTTAGTGGGATAGCGCGCTATAGTTAGTGTCTCCTTGTAAACAGACAACCGGAATAATCACAGTCAATCGACCGATGGATGGATTGTGAATAACTCAATTCTGTATATCTAGTCATTTACTATTTCAGTCTCGCCATGGGCTCTTATTTGTCTACTATAAACCCGCTCGCCACCTAAGGTTCCTCCTCTTGCTCATAACTGACTGGCCAATCCGGCTGACGAACCATCGCCATGACAAGACCTGGCTTATCCGACGTAATGCCAAGATGAGTCTCAAATCCCATGCGCCAAGGCGCGGCATAATACTTCTGGTTCTGAAGCATGAAAAGAGACCCAATCATGTGGAACCTGTTTGGCTTTGCACCATCGTCGCTGGGAACCTCGTGACGAACCATGTCGTACCAGTTATGATCCACGAGCTTTTGAATCACAGCTGCATCATCATGTGGACGTAGAACGTCTGGGTTGGCGAGTTTCTTTAAGCGTTCAAGCCAGGCGTCCTGAGTCATGTTACGACCGAGTTCAATGCCATGACCCATGCCGTCGCGGCAAGGCTTGTAGATATAACCCTTTCTCAAGTCAGGGTCTTCTTTCGAGTCGCGTAGAAGGTCGCGAACACCTTCAGAGCCGGGATTTATTGTCTGTGTAATCCCGGCCACCACGATCTCAGCTTCTTCTGCTGTCAACACTCCACGTGAGACCATGCCAGGAAGCTCCTCAGGAACGATTGCAAGAAGTCTCTTATCGTGAACAATGAAAACAGTGCGTAGGTCGTTTACCGGCGAGAGAGCTAGCTGTTGAACAACAGCTGGATCTAGCTCGGAATACTCGGGCTGTAGCATCTCTATAATCCATTGTTCCAAGTGTGTATCGGTAGCTTTGTCCCATAGTGAAAGTCCTGTTGGCGACGCCGCGTCTGGGCGCACTTCTAGATTTTTGGGGCTCACGGCGTTGACAGGTGATCTGTTTCGGGCCATATTGGCGGCAGAAAGGAGTTTTGAGTCAGCGCCAGGCCAATTGCTCCGGATTGTGAATACTGGTTTCTCGGCATCGAAAAGCGACATGAGACGGTCATAAGCTTCCTTAATGAATGAACGTCAGTAAAGTGAAACACGCAGTATCACAAAACAAATGTACTAACATCAATAGTTCCCTGTGTCTCTAAGCCTCCCTTCGCAGCACCAATCTCTTTGAGACCATTGGTGGTTAAGTAAACGCCCAATACTCCATTCAAAGGGAGCCTACCGTTGATCTCACATATGTATGGCGCCTCATCAAACACACCATCAGGGCTACGCCCAAACAGTATATCGCTACGCCAGAACCCAGCATGATCGCGATATGCGGGAACGCTTCCACTGGAAGCTATCCATCGAAGCAGAGCATCCTCTGAAGGGTCCAACGGCATACGCTCTGGAAAGCGGGCCTTCTCATCGGTGAACCAACGGTCCACGATATCCATAAAGACACGGCCGAGAAGGACATGGAGCTGGGTCAATCGCGAAAGTAATGCATCGGGTACAGCTACTACGTGTGGTGACATGCGAGACTGAATACCGAAGGACAATTCTTCGCCTTTAGCGTCAGCTTCGATGTGCTTGCGAAGTGTTTCGAGTTCTTTGGCACGGCGGGCGAGACTGCTGCAGTAAGCGGGGATCAATCGTTTCTCCTCGGCACTGCGGGAGACCGAGACTTGCATAAGTCCCGGTCGTTTGGAAGCCATGGCTGGCATTGTTTATTTTAACAAAATGATCTTGATTGGTAGCAATAAAGAGTTTTGAAATGCAGATGGGAGCAAACTTCATGGTCTTATACCATAATGTCTGCCAGGCATTTAGATAAGCTTACGCGCTGCTCGTCAGCTCAGGCCGTATACAACACTACCTAACTGCTTTACCGTAAATGCAACGTCGTACTGGGAGATAAAGCGCTGTCATTCAAAGGGCGATTGGCTTATTCAAGTCTCGTTGGCGAATGGATAAGCTAGGTAGGATTTGAGTGGTGAGAAATTAGCAGACCTCCAACAGCACTGGATACAGTCAGCCTTCAATTGGTGGCCAGCACAGCAGTTCGACATCTTCTATTCCAGAGCTAAATTCTTCATAGAAAGGGCGATCTTAACAATACCGAAAAGTTTAGTTGTGTTAAACCGAATCGGCCGGTGTCAAGTGCTTAGTTGAAGTCCCAACGATAGTTGTTTGCCGCCAATCTGCATCAGTGTCCCGCCTCGAATGACATGCCTCGTAGATCCGTAAGCTCTGTTGTCTTACTCGGCTAATTAGTGATTTATGGTCAGCCCTAGCGCTCAAAACGAAGCCAAATTTCATCATGAGAGTTTCGTGTCTTTCTCTTTGTTCTTGCCACTTCGCATGGACAAGTTGGCAACTAGCCTGGATAACAAATATGATATCAGGCTCAAGCCAGCGAGAAGGTTCAATCCAGGTTCTTCAAGGTTGTTGATGAGGGTCCAAAACCAGCTTGATTGATAAAGGTTTCGAAGGAAGATAGGTAACCTGTCGACGGAATGATTTCTCCGTTGCGCGTTAGATCATGAACGGTAACGGAAAGATGAGATATGCAGATTCTGTAAAACAAATACGCGGTTATCAAGCCATCCGTATGGGCAGGTTCCGTTACAATAACCTGGTCTTGCGTCCAACTGCAATTTGCTCGCCGTGTTTCGTCCAGTTAGCGACAGAGAGCATGTCTCGATTAGATATCCCACCAATCGGATGATCGGCTCCGGGATATACGGTATCAGGTTAATGGACTTCCGGAATTGAGGGACATACTTAGCGATTCTTGAGAAATCTGTTTATATAAACACGTCAAGAGATTCTGTTCATAAGCTTCCGTGGGTTTGGTGGTGTCCATTATAACGTTACTTCAGAAATATTGCTGGTCATCATGAAGGTCTTTGCCAAGCCCCTACTTCTGGCAGCGCTCTTCCCCCTGGCCCTTGCCAGTCCCGTATCGTCTAAAAAGAGCGCAGGCGCAAAGAACTTGCTAGTATTGTGAGAACTTCAGCCCGCCGACTAGCTTGCTTCCTTTTCCTGACATGTTTTAGTGGCGACTCCTACTCAACAGTTGGCTTTTGGCCAGGCAGTGAACTTCCGTCAGCCTCAAATCCCATCGGAAACCCACAGCTACCGGGCCAGACAACCGCAGGCGGTATCAACTGGGTTGGCCATGTTACTTCCACTCTCAACACTTCACTGATATTGACATACGACTTCGCCTACAGTGGAGCAACGATCGATAAGAAGATTGTGAACTCATGGGCGCAGTACTCTATGTCCGACCAGGTGGCCTTGTACAAACAATACGTCGCGCCTAAAATAAGCGATGCGGATACTCTGGTCGCTTTTTGGATTGGCATCAACGATGTAGGCGAGTCATTCTGGAGTAAGACTAATGCGCCTGTCACCAAATGTGTGGATCGATACTTTGAGCTTTTGAAGGACCTCGTTGATGAAGGCTATAAGAAGTTTGTCTTGTTGAGCATTCCGGGTGAGTTGCAAAAGTTTAGAACAATGCGCGCGCTACGAGTCACTGACTGGCACCTCAGCCTACGCCGACCAATTCCCCAAGATGATAGGTCAACCTGAGGTTGATCTGGCTCGTCTCAGGGCTGATATCATATCCTATAACAAGGCCGTCAAATCGAGAGCAGCCGCCTTTACTTCGTCGCATCCAGATGTCAAAGTTGAAATCTTCGATACTAAGCTATCTTTTGATAAAGTTATCAGCAACTACGCCGCGTACGGTGCTAAAGATGCTACTTGTTTTGGGTCGAGTAATTGTCTTTGGGCCGATGACTACCATGCGAGCGGAGCCATTCATAAGTTGCTGGCTCAGAACTTTGTTAAAGCTGTGAACGGCATCTTCAATTTCTAGATATCTGTGCTGGGATATTGTACCTAGGTATGTTTGGTTGATGTTTGACTTGATTCTCGATGGTATTATGTCGCTTCATGAACGAGAGATAGTAACAAAGACGAAATTAAACATTAAACTAGTAAGGAAACCTGTCTATCCAAGTACTCTATCCGTTCACCTACACATCTCTGATAATTCTTAAAACGGAATCCCCTCAGCAGATCAAGATACTACCGACCATTCTCAATGGGCCATGAAAGCACTTGTCTTGACCCACTCCTCCATAGTCTTAGTACCAGGGTTCAACTTACGCACATTGGCAAGGTCAGCTCCATAGCCCTCGTCTCTGAACCAGTTGACCATGATTCCAAGCTCCTTCACGCCGACCTTCAAGGCCTTGCCAAGGATACCGAAAGTGGTCCCGGCGGGACCGCCTGTGGCGTGTTCAAAAGCTTCGCTCAGCTGAGCAAAGGTGAGCTCGTCGCCAGTAATACTAATAGCCTTCTTACTCCAAGCTTCGGGATTGGTGAATGCCTCGGCAGCGAAAAAGCCGATGTCTTCGGTCGCGACCCACTGAAGAGGCTTTTCTTTGAGAGTATCACGGATCATGGTAAGGAAGATCTTGGTTGCGAAAATTGGCTCAAGGTTCTCCATAAAGGCAGTAGGTCGTAGGATAGTCCAGTTCATGGAACTCTTGCCCTTAGCGGTGGAGTCTTGCAAATAGTGCTCAATCTCAAACTTGGTCTTGAAATGAGGAACGACTGTGGCATCGGTCCAGGACTTCTCATCACCACCGCGATCAACGCTGGAGTAGACAAAATGCTCAACACCAGCCTTGATGGACTCGTCGATAAGACCCTTGCCTTGTCGCACTTCGCCTTCTAGAGTGACGCCTTTGCCCATGGAGAGTTGAACAGAGTATACGCCCCAGATGGGCACAGATCCAGCAGCTTGCTGGGCGGCTTGGAAGAGTGCTGGAATTGAGTTGAGGTCGCCTTCAATCAGCTTAACATTGGAAGACTTGGCGGCGAGTTTCTTTGCAGAGGACGATTCCTTGTTGCGAGTGGCTGCAAGAAGAATAAAGTCGGATGTGTCCTTGGCAAGAAGGGCGTCGATGACGGCGCTACCTTGCTTGCCGGTGGCACCAGTAATGAGAAGTGCACGAGACATTTTCAACGTTTGGAGTACGTTGGTGGATATGGTGGATTTTGTTGAAGTAAGAGTTGAGTTTGTCGAGGAGGTTGGTGATGTGTTTGGTCAGGAAAATGGGATGAATTGAAGCAAGCTGTAATGGTATTTAAGTATTTCATCTATCCTAGTTAAAAGCTACCAACTACAATATAAGATTTCCAAACACAACGGACTTCTAGCATGATTACTAACAAACTCTGTGCGATGGACTACTTCGGATGTCCATGGTTTCGCGAATATATCGATATTTGAAGAACTTCGGCAATGCAAATAGTCCCGACAGGGTAACTACGTCAGCAATATCGATGATTGGTCAGTCAGAATCCACCGCGGTGCTCGGCCTTTGTGTCGTTGTGCGAGTGAGAAGGTGGCTGGATGCTGACAGTCAACCTAACGTACGGTACTGTGATCTTCGTGCATCGGTGCACTGTTAAGAGGTATCTCAAGCTAGCGTGCCTAAGTAACTCTTCGCGACCAACTGATCCTCGGTAGATGCCAAGAGTCCGAGCAGCCAATTAAAACTAGCTTTCTTTCACCAACCTGTTTGCTGTCACGTAATCAGCTACCCTATTGTCAGGGTGTCAGAAGAATTAGCCGCTTCGAGCCCGGGAGACGAAATAGTTTAGTCAGTTTGTACTAGTTTAAGATAGCATTTAGGCTGCTTCATTTTTGTAGCCGAAGCCTGAGAAGTCATTTCTTCTGTTGCCCATCTGCATATTGCTTCTATCGTGCTGACATACAGCAACAAAGGGTCCATGTTGTAAATCCTTCAGGGACTTTGCAATGAGAGAAGGGTAGCATCTGTTGTAGAAGGAAGCATGAGACTGAAACAGAATGAGATATTTAATTGAGAGAACTCCCAGATACGTCAATTTCGATTTTCATCATCAAGTAGCAACATACCATTTCAACACGAACTCCGAATTCACCGAATCTCCCAATCGATAATCATCGCTTCCGAATCTTCGCCTCATATCTGTTACAAACAGCAACTGTAAATAATCCATTATGCCTCATCTTGCAGCCCAAGTTCCCGCCGCCAAGGCTCCCCTCGTGGTCCGCGAGATTGAAACTCCCCAACCTGGACCCCATGAACTCCTCGTCAAGAACGAGATCATCGCCCTTCAGCCCATCGACGCCAAGATTGCCAAAGTTGCTATGCTTCCCCTTCCATACCCCACTATCCTTGGCAGCTCATTTGGAGGCATTGTTGAGAAGCTCGGCGCTGAAGTCACTGGCTTCCAAGTTGGTGACAAGGTCGTCGGCATGAAGACCGCTGGAGCTCAAGATAGCAAGTACAGCGCCTACCAGGAGTACTCTATCTCACCCGAAGTTACTACCACCAAGGTTCCAGATGAAGAGACCATGGATCTTGCAGTCCGTCTTGTTGGTAACCTCCCTACTCTTCCTTCTTTGTTCAACTATACCCTCAACCTGGATCGACCTGCACCTGGTGGGCAACCCAAGTCACAGGGTAAGAAGGCCCTCATCTACGGCGGAACGTCCAGTATTGGAAGTATGGCTGTTCAATATCTTACGCAAGCTGGATTTGAAGTCGTCACTACCTTTTCGCCCAAGCACAAAGACTTTGTGTCAAAGCTTGGTGCTTCGCACATCATCGACCACACTCAACAAGCCGAGGCACTTGTCAAAGATCTCACTGCTGCTGGACCTTACGACACCGTTGTCGACACAATTTCGACTGGCGATACGGTCAAGCTCAACGCTGAAGTAGTTGCAGCCCAAGGTGGCGGTTCGGTCTATGCTCTTCAGCCGCCTTTTGCTCCTGAAACCCTTCCCGATGGTGTCACTCGCAAGTTCGAGGGGTGGTCACTGCTTTTGGGCAAGGAGGAGAATGCAGAGCTACTAAAGTGGACTTTTGGCACATATTTCACCAAGGCATTGGAGACCAAGAGTCTGATATCTGTCCCTGCAAGGAAGATTCCTGGTGGACTAAATGGATTGAATGATGCGCTCGATTTGCTTTTTTTCAAGGGTGTCAGCAGTGAGAAGGTTGTTGTTGACCTTCGGGATTAATCTGCAGGAGGGCTAGGCTTCATTCTTAATGGCACGGAAGGAATAATAGCGACGATGCGCGGAATGGACTTTGATTCGAGTATTCGTAGCCAGTTCAAGAGGGATTTCTCTAATATACTTTAAAATCCGCAACCTTATTCTCCTACTAAACGCTGCAGCAGGGTGATAGAAGAATCAAACACTGTAAGCACAAGAGGCGAAAAAGTAAATAAGTTATGTTGCCCTAAACCAGGACTCAATATCCTTTACTATGACACCCTAAGCCTTAGAGGATGATTCGTCTCTCACCTAGCTGCGTTGCTGCTAACGTCCTGTGTGTTTGGAAGGATTTGGGTATTTTGCATATTTATCCAATCTCGGCTGAAACCATGATCAAATGTCTCTTTTAATGAAAGGAGTCCCTGTTCCATCGTCCAAACTGGGAACGCCCGGAGTTATTTGCCGAGTTGCTATTTCAGGCCGGCGGTCCGAGCTTGGCATTTCCCGATGTGGACTCAGCTATTGACAAGGTCGGTATGTAGCGTGCAAAAAGAGTATAAGTATCTCCTGAGTATCAGATTTAGTACGTTGAAGCGTTTACGCTGACATTTAGTGCAAAATGAAGGTTTCCACGTTCTTGACGGGAGTTGGCCTCTGGGCTGGCTCAGCGGTGGCTGGTCTGGTCCCTCGCGCCGACACCTTCAACAATCCCCTCATCTACTCCGACTTCCCCGATAACGATGTGTTCCTTGGACCCGACAACAACTACTATTTCTCGGCGTCCAACTTCCACTACAGTCCTGGAGCTCCGATCCTTCGATCTAAGGATCTACTCAATTGGGATATTGTTGGCCACTCGATTCCTCGTTTGACTTTCGGCGACGGCTATGATCTGACGGGAAGCCAGCGAAACTACCGTGGCGGCACTTGGGCTTCGTCGATGCGATACAGGAAGAGCAATGGTTTGTGGTACTGGATTGGATGTGTCAACTTCTACCACACTTGGGTGTTCACTGCATCGTCACCTGAGGGACCTTGGACGAACCGTGGTAACCTTGGCGATGGCAACTGCCACTACGACAACGGTATCTTGATTGACGATGATGATACTATGTACATCGCATCAGGATCCAAGGATGTACGTGTGGCCCAGCTGTCCAAGGATGGCTTCAGTCAAGTCAAAACTCAGAATGTTTTCAGCAACAACGACATTGGTAAGGAAGACCTGGAGGGCAACCGCATGTACAAGATCAATGGCCTTTACTACATCCTGAACGACAGTCCAAGCGGTAGCCAGACTTGGATCTGGAAGTCTAAGAGCCCTTGGGGACCTTACGAAAAGAAGCTTCTCGCTGATAAGGTTACCCCTCCTATCTCTGGTGGAAACTCTCCCCACCAAGGTAGTCTCGTCAAGACTCCCAAGGGTGACTGGTACTTCATGTCTTTCACTTGGGCCTACCCTGCTGGGCGTCTTCCCGTTCTTGCGCCTGTTACCTGGGGTAGCGACGGCTTTCCCATCCTTACCAAGGGCAGCAATGGCGGTTGGGGTTCCACATATCCGACTTTGCCTGGTACCTCAGGTGTGACCAAGAACTGGGGTCGAACTGACACCTTCTCCGGAACGTCTCTTAATCATGCCTGGGAATGGAACCACAACCCCGACACGAACTCTTTCACCGTCAACAATGGCTTGACTCTTCGCACAGCCACAGTGACAAAGGACATCTACCAAGCCCGCAACACTCTGACACACAGAACCCACGGTAGTCGACCTGTCGGAACTGTCAAGATCGACTTCTCCAAGATGAAAGATGGCGACCGCGCTGGTCTCTCTGCATTCCGTGACCAGAGCGCCTACATCGGCGTTCATCGCACGAATGGCCAGTTTACGCTAGCCACTAAGCACGGTATGAACATGGATGAATGGGATGGTAAGACAACTGCTATGGGTGATGTGAAGGCCACTGCTGCTGTGCCTTCCGGAAGAACTGCGGTTTGGCTTAGGGTCCAGATGGATACGAATCCCGCTGGTACTGGCAGCACAGTTTTCTCCTACAGCTGGGATGGATCCAAGTATGAGACTCTCGGACCCAACTTCAAACTTTACAATGGGTGGGCTTTTTTTATCGCCTATCGCTTTGGTATCTTCAACTATGCTGAGAACTCTCTGGGTGGATCAATCAAGGTAGAGTCATTCACTGCAGCATAGACACTTGGTTCACAGAGAATTGGTCTTTCTGAACCAATCAAGACTTCAGGTTTAGTGATATTGACTATCTATCTGATCTATCTTGATAACAATGCCGCCGTCAATCTGAAATGTCTGGCATACCATACCCATGGCCCTCAGCCTCTCCCGTGGGGCTTGAGGATCATGAGTTGTTACTTTGATTCGGCACTCACTTGGACCCAGCCAATATGCCCCGAAACTGCCTTCTCCATAGATATCTGTAAGTGCATCTAACATCTTCTGGATGTGAGTAACCTGTAAAGTCTCTATGATGTATGTATAAACCGGCACCGGGTGTTGCACCTCCATCTTCGCGCTAAATACTGGCTATTGTAGTAAGATATGAAATGGTTTGAGTTTCTAGGTAATGTTGAAAGAGAGGATCTAAGCGGGCGCAGGTATTTATACTCCAGGAGGTTTAATTCTATTCTGATTCCATGATATCTCATGGAAGATATTTCTGTGATGTTGAAACTGTTGCTGGTGCCATCTATTTACGCTGGCATATTTACGCTGGCATATTTACGATCGGTGTACCAGTAGTCAGGTGCCGTACACGTCGCTGAACCGAAGCTCAACATAGCTCTCTGTGTAGAAGAGATTGTGAATCAACAGGGTAAAGCATGATCGACGTCGCGGTGCCAGGTATTACAAGAAGAGTATGTAGGTAGGCAACAGATTAAGTAGCTCCATCGCTTTCTTAGAGTGTCAGCGACAGGTCAGCGAAGAGCTACTGTGGTTTCTCATATTTACGTTGATATTGATTAGTAGCTACTAACTGCTCTTGACCTCTACCGAGATCACTCGCAATCCAGTAGTTTCCCATTTTCAAGAGTCTGACAAAGAGAATAGGTCTTGATAGAGAGGTATGTATCACAATTCCTCTTGCAACCTGGCTTCACCGAGAGGTCACCAGCCAACCAGAAGCCAGGTTCTAGCTATCGTGACCTAAAAGTCACCGCAGGTTTTCATTTGCTATCATTTCATCGTAGTATTCATGCGATACATGCAGGATATGGAGCGGGAGTGACAGTATCGAAAGAAACACCGTAATCAGTATGGCAGTCAAACGTTCGGGTTCGAATATGGAGTAGAAATACGACAAATGGTATGCGCCACTTGGCCGGTTTGCTTGGTGTCACCAGAATGCTACACTGTATCAAATCACAGATCAGAGCTCATGGCTGTGCCATTGAATCACATTACTCATGTCGCGAATAATGCGTAGGTGCGTACAATGCTGTAGGGGGTGGCGTATTCTACAAACACTATAAATCGGCCTTGAGCAATTTGTTTCTGTTCAGCCGAGCCATGATGGTCAAACTCAGAGCTGGTCCCAAGCTAATATCAAGAACATCGAACCCTACGGTTACGGAAGCCGAAACAGCTTACTTTCCTGTAGTTGACGAAGAGCTCGGCATTCGTACATATCCCTAGGCAAAAAGGAAGCTCCTCCCGAGTTGTGGTTGGAATATCAGGAATTAAAACCCGATAACGCGTTTCCACGCATTCTGGAGGAACCTAAAGCGTTATCCACCAATGATGAACGCTGTCTCCGAAAATTGAGATGAACACCCAACGGGTTCAAATGACCGTACAGTTACATAAAAAGCTCAATGAGAACTTCAACCAAACACTTTCACAACCCCTTGCTTTAGTGTCGGGGACAGAATTCTGCTATAATAAATACTATTGCTACTTCTCACAACCTATATCGGCTGGTTTCCCGGAACGAGAATGATGAAGTCAAGACCCCAAGACACCAAAGAACGCAGATGTACCGCAAATTTCCTCCATACGGAATCAAGCTCGAAGACGTCCAATGAGCAGAGTCAAATAGACTCCTTTAAATTCCGTTGAGGGAAAGCCTTGTAGTACGGCATAGCCCCTTTCGCGTAAATTGGTTGTAGCGTTATGGTGACCCGCAACAGGTCCAGCATTCGCTCTGTATTCTCTAGTCAGTTCAACCAACCTTGTGTCTAACAATAAATATCGCACCTCTTGCTTTCTATGCTGCATGAATGTTAGCAACTAGTCGCCATTGTGGTAGGAAGCTTTCACTTACCCAGCCCTTAGGGCAACTTGGTTTCTCAGGGAACTTCGCTAGCCAGCATATCTCGTAGTCACTTTCGTGGTAGACAGCCCTCCCAAACGGTAACTGTGAGACTTTGATAGAAAGGCTATGCCGAGTTCAGTACCTCTCAGAGATGTAGACAGATCGTTAAATGAAGTTATGATGCTAAAGCAGCAATGTTCAAGGAGGCGGTTACTGGCATGATGTCATCATCTGACGATGAGACCTTGCTGTCTGCATCCTTGTGGCGAAGTTGGCTCAAAAGAGATGGCGTCGCAAGGAGACCTTGGGGAAGAAGGACAAGAGTGGCAGTGGAGTACTTCATGATTGCAATTGACCAGGTGTAGACAAGTTATACAGGCTCGTGAGCATGATGTTGAAGACAATCTGTTCATGGTGATGGGCGGCATAACAGTTTATATACATGGTTCTTCGCTTTACTAGACTGACTCTTCAATACTTAGAAGGAAGATGATCGGTCCGGATCCCAGATAGCAACAGCGATGTCTATACCTTGCCAAGATGCCCTTGTGCGATGAAGTTTACTTGTGCTGGCAGTTTCCATGTGTATAACGAAGCTAAAAAGTCCGAGGATCGATATTGTTACAACTTCAGTAGTACCTTCAGCTAAGCGAGCAAAAGTTCGGGATATATCCTTTATTAGATGTAACCACATCGTACTAAAAGAATGCCTTAGATCAATCTATCGATAAGAGTATGTTACCATTAAGCTCATTCGCTACTGCTACAATTAATATAAACCATCCTGCTGCCTATTTCTAAGCAACTTCAACTTGGTCAACCTTCTTGTCCTTCTTCCCATCCTGGTCCATATGTCCACCCTCGACGTCGTCAAGCTTGCTGGCGTGCATGGCTCCGTGGGAGTCTCCCTCAAACAGAGCCTGGATCTCCTCGAGAGTGTGACCCTTAGTCTCAGGGAAGAGGAACCAAATGACAACAATAAGACAGAACAGGATGCAACAAAAGACAATGTAGTACTTCCACCCGATGTTCTTCATCGCAATGGGGTTCACCTGATTACCCAGCACCAAACCGACGAATGTGCTGATATACATGACGGAAACACCACGACCACGCAGTGTGTAGGGGAAGATTTCGACCGTATAGGCTTGGAGAAGCGGTGCCCATGCAATAGCGTAGAAAAAGAAAGTAATGAACACAAAGGCAACAATGGCTTTGCCAGTAGTTGGACTGCGAGTGCTGTCGAAAGAAGCACTAAGACCTGTCCAAATGATGTACGACACGAACATGCCACAAGTCGAAAGTAGGAACAAAGTGCGACGCCCAAGTCTGTCGACAAGCATAGCACCGACGAAGATGGCAGCAAGCCAGTTGGAGATCTGCAGAAGGCCGTTGATGAGTGTCTGGTCCTTCGGGTTGGTGATGCCGATTGTGTTGAGGACAAGGACAAGGTAGTAGCTACACATGGTTAGATAGGTTGTCGGACGTGGAGCCGGAGGTGAACAACATACCTGATGAGGTTGATACCATTCCACTGAGCAAACCATCCGACAATGATGGCAATGAGGGTTCGTTTACGGTTGGCGGGAGTACGGAGGAGCTCGAGCCATGAATTCTGTGACATAGCGTCGGCTTCGTGCGTCAGAGCACCCTCGATCTCGGCCATCTCAAAGTTGACAAGGGGAGCATTCGCATCGCCACCGGCATGGTAGGTAGCGAGGATCTTACGGGCCTCCTCCCTGCGACCATGAGCGACGAGCCATCGAGGAGACTCAGGAAGAAAGTAGACGGCAAGTAATTGAATCGCAGGGAGGGCTCCCTGAAGGAGAGACGGGATCCTCCAGCTCCATGTGGTGTCGAGCTTGAACGTTCCGAAAGTGCACCATGCGGCAATGATACCACCCAAGTAGAAAGAAGTGTTGTACAAGGCGGTAAGCTTTCCTCGATGGGTAGGATAGGCGAGCTCAGTGATCAGAATCGGACTCGGTTGCGCTAGGAAACTGGTGAAGAAGCCGAGGATTGCTCGAGCAGCGATGAAGGTCTCGAGGTTCTGCGACACGGCTTGCATGATGGCGAAGGCGACACAAGTGAGAGATCCGATCATCATAGCCGTCTTTCTACCGAATCGATCGCATACGTAGGTAACGAAGAAAAGCGCAATGACTTTGCCGGCGGGGTATACTGAGTTGAGAGCGCCCAGCATGGCACCTTCAGGGTTGCCGAAGTAGCCTCTCCATTGAGGGAGAGTTTGAAGGCCGTTCATCATGGACCCATCGTACCCGATGGCGCCGGAGGAGACTAGAGGGACGAGAAGTAGAAGGTTGAGCTTGAGTAGATGAGGGACGCGCCACCATGGTCGTGGATCATCAGGAAGCACCTTGCGACGATGTTAGTATGCGTCTCCTCCTGAGAAGGAGACTAAGAAGAGAGAGAACTTACAGCGGCAAGGTCATGACCTGCAGCAGAAGCAGCCCCTTTACTTTCTGTCGGCGAACCCATGTCTTTAACGATTGAGACCCGTTATGAAAAGACTCTGTAAAGACACAACAAACAATCTACAATGGATGATTGAGATGTGATGGATTCGAAACGATGAAAAACACCAGGGCCGCGAAGTCTATTATTATGTCAATACTTGAAGGGTAAAAAAGAATGCAGATCTCAGCTGACCCCACACGAGCCTAAGGATGGACCCCATGGGGAAGTCAAGTCCATCTGTGGGCGCATGAAGCAAATTCTCAACCTGTTTGATGAGACCTTAGCTGGACGATTAGGGGTTGAGATCCGGCACCATGCCTGGCTCTTCCGAAGACTCGGACCTGAGCTCTATTGGCCTACAGAGGTCTTTTCCGAAATGGAGCATTTCTCATTGGTCATTTGGTATCCACATCACCTAGGCCTATCGATAGTCAACCGGAATTGAATGAAAGAAGTGGGTTGCTCTCCAATCATGTGGCCACCAAAAGCTAAGCTGGCGGAGTTGCAACTCTGGTTCCCCGACTACAACCCCAATTCCTAGTCAGCGATACCCGGCTCGAGCGTGTTAATTACTCGTGTAGACCTACCAGTCAAGACTTCAACCCTAGTCGTTCCGGGACATACAGCATAATGACACGCAACATGGATATTGATTCGATCATTGAGTCCTTGACTCTAGAGGAAAAGGTATGTATGTTACTGAGAAACTTGATGAGACCAATTGAGCTGATTTAGTGTAGATTTCCCTACTTGCCGGAAAGAACTTCTCCGAAACTGTTGGCATTCCTGACAAAGGTGTTCCCTCAATTAAGGTCAAACAACCATCTCAATCTCAATTGACATATACTAAATAATTATCAGACTGCAGACGGACCAAATGGCATTCGCTCAGCGGCAACAGACTTGGACATCAAATCAGCATGTTTCCCAGCAGCATGCAATCTCGCAGCCACCTTCGATGTCGGTCTCGCCGAGCAATTTGGTCGTGCCCTCGGGGTAGAAGCAAGAGGCAAGCGAGTGAACTGCATGCTCGGCCCAACGGTTTGCATGCATCGCCATCCCCTCGGCGGTCGCAACTTTGAGTCCTACAGCGAAGATCCATTCCTTACAGGCAAGATGTCCTCAAAAGTGATTCAAGGTCTGCAGAGCTTGGGCGTCTCAGCCACTATAAAGCATTTTGTCGCGAATGAGCAGGAGACTGCCAGAACCACGGTCGACGAAACTATTGATGAGCGCGCGTTGAGAGAGATTTATCTGCGGCCTTTTGAGATTGCCGTTAAAGAAGCGAATCCGTGGGCCGTTATGACTGCTTATAATCATGTTAATGGCGTTCATTGTGATGAACATAATTGGCTCCTCAAGGATGTGCTCCGTGGAGAATGGGGTTGGAAGGGTCTTGTTATGAGTGACTGGGGTGGCATCAACTCTGTTGGGGCCGCCCTTAAGGCTGGACTCGACCTGGAAATGCCCGGTCCTCCACGTATACGAAAGGAAGATGCAGTTAAGGAGTCGCTCAAGAATGGTGAGCTCACCGAAAAGACCATTGACGAACGAGTCAAGTCCCTTCTTGAGTGGGCATCGAAGTTGAAGGCCCTCGAAGCCGAATCTCATGACGTTGCTCTGGGTCAAGACACCAACACACCCGAGATAAGAAGGATGATCCGCGAGGCGGGTGCTCGAGGCATTGTCCTTCTTAAAAACGAAGGCAGCGTTCTTCCCCTCACGAAAGAGAAAGTTCAGAAGAAGAAAATTGCCATGATCGGATTTGCCAAAGATGCCATGGCTCATGGGGGTGGTAGCGCTGCTGTAAACGCATATCGAAAGGTGACGCCGTGGCAAGGTCTGCGAGAGGCTTTTGGGGATGATGTAGAGTTTGTCTTTGCTAAAGGTGCTCACAAGGAACGACTACTGCCGGCAATCCGCCCAGATACCTCTGTGGGGTCAGTAGTCGGTCTTGATGGGAAACCTGGCTTCAGCAGACAGTTATTCAAGGAGGGGGAGGAGACACCAGTCTCCACCACCGGACAGCCAACTTCGGCATACTCACCACTGGGGTCTCAAGAGTCGCTTTGGCGGCGGCTAGAGATCGTGGGTGATTTTACACCGTCTGAGACTGGTAGCCATTACATCGCCTGCTCTGGACTGGGACCAACTCGGGTCTACGTCGATGGCGAGATCATTTATGAGCAGACGGCCAACTGCACCGATCCAATGGGCTCACTCTTCCTAGCCGCACCCGAGCCCGAGTTCCGTCACAAGTTCGAAGCAGGCAAGACGTATCGTCTTCGCATCTGCAGCGATCCACCAACCAAGATTGGTCTGACCATCCTCGAAGGTCGAAGTGGTGTCCGTGTCGGATTTTCTCTCGAGTCAGATCATGATGCCGATTTAGTTGGTGAAGCAGCCCAGATCGCTAAAAGCGCTGACTACGCGATCGTCTTCACTGGTCATGACCCGCAGTGGGAAACTGAAGGCCGTGATCAAGACTCCTTCAACCTGCCTCGCAAAGGCACTCAAGATGCTCTTGTATCAACGGTCGCTTCGGTCAATCCCAAAACGATTGTTGTCAATTCTACTGGCGTTGCCATCGCTATGCCCTGGCTGGAACACGTTCCCGCCGTGGTGCAGGCCTGGTTCCCCGGCCAGGAATGCGGTTACTCTATAGCTGATGTCCTCACGGGCGCTGTCAACCCCGAGGGACACTTACCAGTCAGCTTCCCTAAGAGCATTGAGGATTGCCCAGCATACGGCAACTTCCCAGGTGAATACATCGACGGGCAGCTGAAGGTAAAATATGAAGAAGGCGTTTTCATCGGATACCGCCACTTTGATCGCCTACCTAGGGAAAAGGTCAATTTCCCATTCGGTCACGGCCTTTCATATACCACTTTTGAATATGAGCTGAGCAGCATTTCTCGGGAAGAGAGCGATTGGTCTGTAGTTGCCCAAGTCGCCAATACTGGTAAGCAAGCTGGAGGAGCATTGGTACAGGTCTACGTTGGACGGGCTGAGCAATCTGCGAACCATCCGGTCAAGACTCTCGTAGCGTTTACAAAGGTTCCACTGCAGCCCGGTGAGAAGCGGGAAGTTCGACTTGCTGTGAAAGAGCGAGATTTGGCATATTTTGACACCAATCTGAGAAAGTGGGTAGTTGACGAAGGCGAGTACCGCTTCTCGCTGGGTGCATCTTCCGCAGATATTGCTGGCAGTACTGTTGTTAGGGCGGAGCAGGCTCAGTTTGACCCATAGACGTAGATGATAGATTAAGAACGCAATGATCAATAATAGACGTGATAAAAAAAGCTAAATAATTTTGTTCCGAATCGGGCCCGGGCTCTCCATTTGCCGTTTGCCATGTTGGCCTCGGATCATGAGATTGAGGCTTCCGATTCTTTGAATAGTTCATATGACACTAATGTTGAAGATTGAAGCTTTTCTATCTATAAGTACTCAATCAAACCCATAGGATTTCAAGTACATCAATACCAAAAACGACTATTACAGACCATGCGAGCTTCATACTCTGGCCAGTGCCTTTGCGGCGCTGTCAAATTCGCTATTACTTCAGAGCCCATTACGGTACTGTCATGCTTCTGTGACCACTGCAGCAAGGGTGCTGGCGGTCTCCAACAATTGGTATGCGTTTGATATTGATATTGACGGCGAGCTAACTTGTAAATTCAGATCGGGAAGTTCCCAATTGACGAGGTTCAAATTTCTACCACGCCTGGAGATGCGATTTCGAGATACGCGCTCACGGACACATCAAGCGGTAACTGCAAAGAGAAAGCCTTTTGTCGCGTATGTGGTTGCACATTATGGACTGTTCCAGCGGCTGCACAGGGCAAATTCTTATTAATTCGGCTGCCATTGTTGGGTCAAGGGTGAGTTGAGCTCCATCGTGATGCAGGAAACTGATGGGTCGCGTAGCTTGGACTTCAAACCTCAAAGCGAAATATTTACAAGGAATCGGCCAACTTGGGTGGAACCCGTCAAAGATGCTGAGCAATGGGAAGAAGGTCGGAAGTAACAAGTTTGAAAGAAGCTAGATGGGTGCGGAGAAAGAGGGGAACCTGGTAGATAGTGAGTGGACCATAGCGGAATAGAGTTGCCCGGGTCATAACATTCATAATCTCATCATTCCGGGGTTGTCCCTTCCGAACCAATTCATGACCTTTCCGAATCTCTTGTCTCCTCCTTCCGATATCAATCCTCCGCCCAAAAGGTGATACAGAATGGATCCTCCAAGGAGAATGGATCGTCCCGGTGGGTCGAAGCGTCTCAAGATCGATGTAGCATGCGACCACTGCAGGCTCAAGAAGGTCAAATGCGACGGAGTGCGACCAGGTGAGCTTCAATACATCAGTCCAACACATTTCCTTGTAGCTGATAGAGTCAATAGTTTGTGGAACATGTAGTAAGAAGTTGGCTTTGCGAGATAACTGTAATTACTCTGCTTCTACAGTTGGCCACATTTCAGGTCGCGTCCATGCCGCCCAAGGGCGTAATGGAGACTATACCGCGCCTCTCATGTCAGATGTACAGAAGCAAGACACCTCGCCATCAATGACAAGCCCTTCAGCACAGAGAACATCATCGATTACTGCCATTGACCCGCACTCGCGAAGCCGTCCCTCAATCGCACCACCGCCGCAGCATGTATCTCCAGCTACTTCAACACCAGGAAGTCGACGGCCAGATTCTCATGGCCAGCTCAACATCGGTGCTTCAGTAACTTCGACCAGCCCTGCCGCTGTCGACTCCATGACTGCCGTCATTGATGAGGGTACTAGCACTGAAGAATTCTTTGGTAAAAGCAGTGCTGGGTCTTTCACGGCTCAGATCAAGAAAGCTATCGATGTCAGGTTGGGAAAGCTTACAACTCATTTAAGTGAAAATGCATTGAACTTTGTTCAAACAAATGCGGGCGCGATAGCTTCAACTTCAACTACATCGCCAGCACTTTCATATGTTCTTCCTCCGCGCCGACAGGCCGACCACCTTATGGAGCTTTACTGGTTTTACGTTGATCCGCTGTATCCATTCCTTGATAGAAAGCGTTGGACCGCCGCGTACAATGCAGTATTTGCTGGCACCGCTATGGACCTAAATGAGCGTATCTTCATGGCTACTCTCAACGTGATACTCGCTCTTTCGACTCAACTTCTCGAATCCCAATCGCTGGAACAGCGTGAGCAATCAAGTGAAGCATTTTTCCGACGGGCACAGGAGCTGTTGCCCATGAACCCTTGGGAGCCCGGTTCACTCGAATTGGTTCAATGTCTTCTGGTGACGAGTCAGTATTTACAAAGTACCTATAATCCCCATCAGACGTGGATGGTGATCGGGTCTGCTATCCGGATGGCCCAAGGCTTAGGTCTTCACTTGCCTGAGACTTCTGCTAGTCGGTCGGATCCGGGAGAACGGGAATTGCTGAGGAGGATATGGTACGGATGTGTTCTTATGGACCGGTAAGTCATTTCGTATTATGGAGGATTTCCTTTTACTAACTAACTAATTCATGTAGTATGGTATCCGTAACCCACGGTCGCCCAGCCATGATCTCACAGCATCCCACAAATACTGTCCCACTACCCACCTCATCCACAACAAGTGGCCAAAGCATGATCCAGAACCCAGAATACTACAGCTTCTTTGTGCGGTCGGTTCGTCTATATGAGATTATTCACAAGACCATGATCGCCTTCTATAGCCCTACCCAAACGGGTCGCTCCAAGGATAAGGAGGCGCATTCAGACTCCGAGAGTGCGGATGGAGAAGATGAGGATCTTGATAGAGTTGTTCAGTTGGACCGCTGTATCAGTCGCTGGGAGTCAAAGCTGCCGAAACATCTGAGATGGGATCTGCTAGAGTCAAATAAAGATGAGATATCTCGAAGGCAGACTGTGATTCTTCGCATGAGGTTAGTCCATTGTCCAGTATTTACTGCATGCAGTGTACTAATTCAGAGCCGAACAGGTTTCTTCACGCACGAATTCTACTTCTCAGACCAGTATTATCCAGATTTTGCCTCACTCCATCGCTGATAGACAAAAGACCAGACGATAATCTCCAGGCTCGCGTGGTTCAACAAGGCGCAATGTTCTGTGTTACTACCGCTCAAAACATGATCGACACCCTGGTCAAGCATCAATCACTAGACAGCACCGTCGGTCTTCTTCCGGCGTGGTGGTATCGAGTTTATTACGTCTACTCCGCTGCTACAGTCTTGATCGCTGCAAAACTTAGATCTGATGTCTTTTCTGCTGTCGAAATAGGACGGTCTTGGGGCCAGGCGATATCGCTACTCAAAACTCATGAGCAATTTGGACAGTCAGCAAGGAGATGCGTGGCGGCGCTGCATATTCTCTCATCCAAGATCCTACAGGCTACGCCGCGCGGATCACCTGGGCGTGAGATGCCCAACAGCATTAATGGGACGATGGACCATACGGCGCAAGGCAATCATCTCTCTCAGCATGCCATGTCCAACATGGAGATCCCCGATCTTGTTCAGCAATTGGCTCAAGAATTTGATACCCCAATACCCGACTTCAACCCGCAGGAACTGGCAGACTTCAACTTGGATGTCAATGACATGTCCTGGCTGAACGACATCCAGGGAGTCTGGGAACTTTTAAACGAATAGCACAGATGATCATTCTGATCATTTATCCGCTGTCTAGCTAACATTGCTTCCATTTTATCCGTTCAACTTCTACTCAAATACCATCTTGTTCCTCACACTTCCCAACTCAGTGATACTGACCTCCACTACATCACCGTCGTTGAGATACTTGGGCTCCTTCATGCCCATGGCCACACCGCACGGCGTACCAGTAAGAATAACCGTACCAGCCTCAAGCGTAGTCCCAGAGCTAATAAAGCTTACAATCTCCTCGACTCCAAAGAGTAAATCATTGGTGCCTTCGCTCTGCCTCACCTCGCCATTGACAGTTGTTGTCAAGTGCAATTCCGAAGCGTTGCCGACGACGGCAGGAGAAACGAGAAGAGGGCCGATGGGAGCGAACTTGTCGAAGCCCTTACTGAAGCACCACTGGGGAACGCCACCGGCCTTCTTGGGGTCTCTTTGCCATGCTCGCGCGGATACGTCATTAGAGGTAACATAGCCCGCCACGTATGATAGCGCGTCCTCTTTCGAGATGTTCTTGCCAGACTTTCCAATCACAATGCCCTGGAATGGTGTCAGCGGAGTTTCACAATATCTTTGAAGAATACATACCAGTTCTCCTTCGTAGTCTATTGTGCCGTCCTGGGCGATCTTGGGAATTGGGACATCTTCATCGAAGCCAGCGATACAAGTCGAAGGTTTGATGAACAGTGAAGGGTAAGGTGGAGGTGTTCGGCCACCCTCCTTGACTAATCATTCAAGTCAGCAGCCACTCCAGGATGTTTTTATTGTCACTGACTGTGCTTGATATAGTTTAGTCCAATACAGCGAATGATGGGCACATCAGACGGGCGAAGCAGCTCGCGAACAGCCTTGACATGGATCTTCTCGCCCTTGGTGAGTTGTGCCACGGGACTTTGACCCTTGTACTCAACAGCCCATAGGTCATTCTTGGCTAGACGTTCGGTAAAGTCCTTGTCGTTCTGAACTTCTGGGTCGCCAAAGGTCTCATTTCCGTTGTCATCGACGAAGCGGATGAGGCGGTTCCAAGAATTCGAAGACATTTTTCGAGTTATTGATGATGCGATTGAACTTGCGATTCTCATTATGCTACCTTGAGTGAAGGGCTTATGATCGACTACCTGATATAGTCGTATTGAGTTACTGCTGGACGATAACATTGTCGGGGAACATTGCGGAATGGGTCCACTCTTCCAGCCAGTCACGATGCGGTCCGGTCGGATCATAGGGACCCCGAGGAGTCTCGGGATGAGTCCGGAAACGGAATATCAGTCTCGGCTGTTTTGGGACAATCGACCTAGCTCTGTTGGTATGTGTGTCTGTATTCTGGGAGGTGGTATTCCTCTTCCCCAGTTTTACACTGTATTGTGATCTAAACATTGTCCCCATACTGTGAAGGTTGTTGCATTCATCCGCTATTTATCTCGACCGACTTCATCAAAGCACTTACTTGGAAACTTACAGTTAACCGGATACATCTTATACTTTTGTTCCAAGTGCATACTTCAATCATTGTACACTATGGGCAACTACACTAGCGCCGTAGCCTCTGATGGCGAAACCGATGAGATGAAGCAATATCTTAGTGAACTACCATCCAAGAACCTAGAGCCTCTATGGTCTCAGATGAGCATGATGGTACCGCCATCGCCAAATCCCACTGCAAAGCCTCATATGTGGAGTTACAAAGAAGCTTTGCCTCATCTGGAGACAGCCGCCAAGTTGGTCCCCGAGGAGAAAGCCGAACGAAGAGTCTTGATGCTAGTGAACCCTAGTATGCGTGAGTAAGCCACCCTCTTCATACTAGTCCATCATACTTACGCGGTAAAGAATCCCCATATACAACAGACACTATCTATGGTGGTCTGCAGATAGTCAACCCCGGTGAGACGGCACCAGCGCATCGACATCTTGCTTTTGCGGCGCGCTTCATTATTGATGGAGAGGGCTTCACAGCGGTTGAGGGCAAGAAAATGCCACTTGCTCGAGGTGATGTCGTTATTACACCCATCTGGCATTGGCATGACCACGGCAATGAAAGTGATAAGCCAGTTGTTTGGCTAGATATGCTTAACCTGCCTTTATTCCGCTTTGCACCAGTCCATTTTGCACAAGGTTACTCAGACCCGAGATATCCAAGCGAGTACGTCTCTCTCCATGTTCGATGTACAATTCAATGTTGACCCTTCATAGACATTGCGACCCGTGCGAGTTCCGTTTTCCCTGGGGCCCAGTTGAGGAGGAACTCAGCGCCAGCAAAGAGGACTACTCAGTTTATCACTATAAGCTATCCAACGGAAAGCCTTTATCGACATTCCTCGGTGTCCAAGCAGAGAAACTGGGTCCTGGCGCAACATTCGAATCTCAGGAAAGCCAGTCTTATCTCTACCACTGTTATGAAGGCAAGGGCCGGACAGAGCTCGTGACGCCGACGGGAGAGGCAATCACCTTTCAGTGGGAAGCTCGCGATACTTTCGCTGTGCCTTCGTGGTGTAAAGTGAAACATGTCAATGAGTCTGCAACTGAGCAGGCATATTTGATCGGGTGCCATGATGGCCCGTTCCTCGAATGCCTTGGTATTCAGCGAAGGAAAGAATAATAGGCATTCAACAGGACTGGTGTAATGTGGCGTGACAGGATTGTTTTTGCGGGATAACAGGAGTTAAGAGGGTTACTATTGCGCGTATTAAGATAGGACTGGGTGACTTCTCGACTGCACCGTAGGATCGCGAATGCAGGAATAAATTTTGAAACCATTCGCGATGGCAATCTCTATTCGGGATGTGTTGTTCGTTCAATTCAAGAAGAAGCATTTTCAAAGCAGACTCAAATGGCAGTGGTTGTGCAGCCCGTCGATAAATGATTAAATTATGTTCAATATTATATCAATTAGCCTAAAACAATGACCCCTCCATGCAAATCATATAGAGCTGTTGTAGATGCAGGTGATTTCCTCCAGCTTAACCGTCCGCTCGACATTCAACCCAAGCTTCTTGATACTGCAATGCCCAGTCAGTGACCCAGATTCGAGAGCCGAAGTTTAAATGTGATTACTTGCCATATCTCGAGCCGTTCTGTGTTGATCTCGTCTCCCTCCGAAACGTCGGGAAAGCATTTTGGAATAACCTTAGCGACCTTGATCGGACAGTCGAGAGGTTCGAGAGTCTTTGAAAGCTCAATTCGTTTATCAACCTTGGCTGGGGCAGCAGCGGCAAGGGAAATGAAGGGAAGAGTCAGGATGATGGAGACCTTCATCTTGATGGTGCTTCTCAAATGATGGTTGATATATGTGAAGTAGGAGATTGTATTGTTTGATGGCTGCGATTATGAGTGATGGTGAGCCTTGGATCAAACGGAGGGACGGGACTTTATAAGATCATTTCTTCTGTATTACGACAGCTTGTGAGGTCATCACATCAAGCCATAATTATCTCTCATATCTGGCAGGTTCATACCATCATTGACACTTTGACAATTCTCAGCTATGCGAGGCATAGTCATCATTGGGCCAACGGCCGCAAGAAAGCCGTTGACGTCTGGAGATGACCCTTCCCCAACGTCTTGTCAAACGGATGTCTCTAACTGCTTTTAGATATAAGCATTCCCCGCCTGGAATGTGATATCCTTATAAGGCAGCCGCAACGGTAGATCGTGCAAGTTCAAGACATTGGATTCCCGCATTTTATCAGCGGCGCTCTCCTTTGGTGCAGTGGCGTTTGATCGGCTGTAGATCAGCATGACCTTAACACGACCCTTAATCTGATTAAATAGATTGAAACGTTTATCGGCTCACTGCGTTCCCGTGATGCGATACATAGTACCATCATGGTTATATGAACTTTTGGATAAGTAACACCGGACCAGGACATGTCACTGGAGTCTCCAAATGGAAATGAAACCCTCCATCCTTCTCCAGCTATGATACCGCCGTGACTAGATACCAGAGCTAAGACAATTGCTTCCTACTAGCGCCAGCCACAGGATAAAATGCTGACAGGTCAGACAGTTTTGGTAAGTCCGATTACCGTCATTTTAAACATAATATGGATCGGCAATGACAATAACGTTGTCTTACCACGACCCTGCAGCTACAACTCGTCCTAGCTAACAAGGACAACGCTAACCATGGGTGACAGAAATAAATATGCAGGATACCGGTCTGCATAGACTTAAAGTGGCTGAATCTTTCTGCTCTTCATCTCGGCTCCAAAGTTTTCCGATGACTAAACGACAAATTAAGCGTCGCTCGGAACTCACTGTCTTTCAGCCGCACCAGCCACCCATGTCACTTCAAGGCAACCCTGATTTTCAGACGCATCAGGGCGTCAGAAAAAGTCGCCGCCGAAACCATAAGAGACAAAATAGATTGGCCACATCATGCTAGCCCAGACTGGCCCTTGGCCTACGGTATTTTTGCTGCCTCAGGTTGTCAGCCTAGTTGACGTAGCCATTCAGCTCACATCTAAATATTGTGATTGTATGTGGGTCCAAAGGGCCAATGACTGTATGTGGGTTGGTTATGATGTTCGTTACCCTAGAGCAAGGATGCTGAGAGATGTATCGCGTGAATTCGCGACTCGATGCATTTTACAGAGTGCTAACAAATATTGAACTGTCTATATTTGGTTGAGCTTATCGACACGAAGTTTGCTACAGTTTCTTGTCGCGTCAGCGAATACCGAGAAATTCCTTACTGCATGGAGAATCGTGGTTGCTTCGCTTGACGCGTTTTGTTAGGATCAGAGTCTGCTTGTACTGCATGGGTTCAAGACTTCGCGAATGAGAATGTTGTCAAAGCTCTTCCAAACGCAATTGTTGAATTTGTGTCACATTTGGTCTTGCATAACCCGTGTGCAAATGCACCATGTGTAGAATGCACAATAATGGAAGGCATTTCAACAATAAGAGCCACGCCCGGTTAGCTCAATCGGTAGAGCGTGAGACTCTTACGAGTACGCGATCTCAAGGTTGCGGGTTCGACCCCCGCATCGGGCTGTTCCTATAAGTACGATTGCAATCATCGTGGCATCATTTTTTGTCTTTTTGCCTCCAATCTGATGTTTTGCTGGTTTATTCGTATGCGTGTTCTCTCACGACCGGCTTGCAAGCAACGGTTGCCTACAACCACTCTTAGAGCCGAGCCCAAACATCGCACGGGGATTACCATTAGGCACCTCTTCACTAAATCCAATCATCACGATGTTTCCTCGCTTTTCGTCTCTGGGCAATGAGGCCTTTCTGTTTGTACGGGGACATGGATTTTCTCTCGCGTCGGGTATTTGGCGATGCTGACAAGCGACTGTTTGTTGTTACATGCGGGAGGCCGACCTCACTCACTCAGCATGGAGGTTGTGAGGATAACAATTATCTTCTCCAGGACACTGGCAGAAAAAATTGTAATGCACGCATATCTCTCCCAAAAGCTTCTTATTATACATCGCAACATTTATTTTGATACCCGTGATTCAGAATGGCGACTCTCGATACGCTGCGTCTCGCTCTGAAGCGACAAATCCCTGACACTATCTTTACTAACCCTCTTTCCGAAGTTGAGTACGAAGAAGGCTTCGACCTGTTCTGGCAGCGTCATGGCTGGACCAATTATCAAGAATTCGTCATCCCTCAACTATCTCGCTTGCTTGCGACCCAGCTGCAATCTCGTAACAGCATTTCAGTTCTCGAAATCGGCCCTGGCCCGAAGAGTGTTCTTGAATATATGCCCAGCTCTTTGAGACGGAACATTAGGAGCTATACAGCCTTTGAGCCAAACAGTCTCTTCGTCAGCCAGCTGGTTAAACAGCTGAATCCGGCAAGAGAAAACGCACCGTTTCCTTCCCTGAGAACTTTATCTGTACACGAACGACATTTCACACAAGACACCACTGTCGACCAAAAGTACCATGTAATCATCTTCTGTCACAGCCTATATGGTATTCCATCGAAGGAGGACGTGTTGAGACGTTCAATCAGCCTACTTTCCACCGACCCGGATGGCATCCTTGTAGTCTGTCACCGCGATGGAGCGCCGCAGGTCAGTAACCTTGTCTGCCACCAGTCGTCTTTATTTCCCGAAGGCGTTGTACGTATCAAGGACAACGATGATACCATCGACAAATTTGCAAACTTCGTTGCTGGTAACACAGTCGAAGACCAGGAGGCGAAGACGCCTATGAACATTAATTTGCGTGAGGTCTGCCGTGCTTTGGCTCTTCACGACAACGACCATCCAGGTTTCCTAACATTTGCCGCTCCCGAAATCATCATGACTTTTGATCAACACGCCGGAAAGCTTGACGAATTGATCGACCGGGTCCCACTGGTCAAAGGGATCATAAAGACCAAGAGTCGACAGGTACACTCTCTTCCATCAGCTGCTGTCGTTCGGCCGACAAAGATAGAGCAGGTTCGAGCCTGCGTCACCTGGGCTCTGAAGCATCGGACAAGCCTGACTGTAGTTGGCGGTGGCCACAGTGGACACTGCCGCTGGCCTGGTACTGTCTCAGTCGACATGAGCGCCTTCGATGAGGTGCACATAGTTCATGATGTGGGTGATTTCGGCGAGGCCGATGCATTGGTTGTGGCTGGAGCTGGTTGCAAAACGGGCGACATCATCAAGACAACCATGGTCCATGATCTGATGGTCCCGCTAGGGGCTCGACCGAGCGTCGGTGCCGGATTATGGCTCCAAGGTGGTCTTGGACATTCGATGGGACACCGTGGTCTAGCATCAGACTGCATCATTGGCGCCGTACTTGTCAGTGTTGAGTCCGCTCAAGTTTTTTGTGTCGGATATGTGCCGAAGAAACACCAACCTCATGGTGCCGTCCGCCCTGAGAAGGAAGAAGACCTTCTTTGGGCTCTGAGAGGGGCTGGCACAAACTTTGGCATAGTCGTTAGTGTCATCTTCAAGGCTTATCCGAGTTGGTCTTTCTCCGTGACGAATTGGAGGATAGAGCTCTCGGGCCAGGACCGCATGCCCCAGGGTGTCGTAGAGGCTGCAAAGCGCCTGAATCCAGCATCATCCGCAGATGCATATCTGTACTACGCCGACGACCAGCCAATGCTCGGAGTCACTCTGATCGAAAGCGCACCACCCGGCACTTGCTGGAACAGGGCGCCATTCAATAATCCAGAACGACTATTGCCGGCCCTTGGACAATCCGAACACACCAAGCTTGTCAATGGAGTTGAGCTATTTGATACTGAGATGTACGTTTCCAGCATGCATGGCGGCCATGGCGGCGGGAAAACCAATTCTTTCAAGCGATGCGTCTTTCTCAAGAACATTGAGAGGAACAACGTTATTGAAATTTTGACCTCGGCACTCAGCGGACGTCCCTCACCTATGTGCTATTTCCATCTGCTGCAGGGAGCTGGGGAGGTTGAAGTCCCCGCGAGTGACGCTACTGCCTTCGGCTGTCGAGATTGGGACTATGCATGTGTCATCACCGGTGTTTGGCCTCGCGAGGAACATGACACGCCGACGGCGCATGCGACGGTACGATGGGTGTATGATGTTGTTGATCTACTTCTGCCAGTGTGCCAAGGAGTCTACAGCGCAGACCTAGGACCTGATCCTCGAGATGCCAAACTTGCGAACCGGGCTTTTGGTCCCAACCTTCGAAAGCTGATTAGACTCAAACAGGCCTTCGATCCTCATCGGTTACTTCCACACGCCTGCCCACTCTCGCAGGACATGCTGCCTCAAAAGGTTGTTGTTCTCGTTACTGGGAAACACGCCGCTGGGAAAGACTACTGCGCCAACATCTGGGCCTCTCAGATAAATGAAAGTGGCTATAGCAGTCACGTAGTGTGTATTAGCGATGTTACGAAGCGAGAGTACGCGGCGAGCACTGGTGCTGACCTGAAACGCCTACTTCAAGACCGTGACTACAAGGAGATGCATCGCGCCCGTCTTTCAGCGTTCTTCCAAGCTCAGCTTAAGCAACGACCACGACTGGCGCAAGACCACTTCCTTGACGCTGTCAAGAGCGCTGACGTTGATGTTCTCTTCATCACTGGGCTGAGAGAAGAAGCGCCTGTAACAAGACTTTGGTTTCTAGTCCCGAACGTTAGACTAATCGATGTTCGTATCGAGGCTAATGACGAGACTCGAAATATCCGTCGGAATTGCCACACAAATGCCAGCTTTATCATGCATGAAGATGCCAGCGAGGTAGAGGTCACTCTCACTAGCCCCGAACATCGGCCTTCTTTTACATTCAACAACAACGTGAATAGCAGCGATTCCATCTTTGACTTCGCCAAGGACAATCTGCTTCCACTTCTGTCTGATGACCTTCGACGTCTTGCTGGCATGGTCCGTTCAGTGCCAGACTTCCCCCGAGTGGGCATCGAGTTTCGACATGTCCTGAACATCTGCTCCCAGGCAGGAGGGATTACTCTTTGCACTGAATTGTTGAAGAGGCATTATCAGGGCAACTGGAATGAAGTGGACGCCATAGTGAGCTGCGCAACAGGGGGATTCGTCTTCGCCATTCCCTTAGCGCAAGCAGTGAACGTACCAATGGTACCAATCTGCAAGGCTGGCAAGCTTCCACCGCCTACAATCTCGGTCCAGAAGGCTGCATCCCATATATCCCATATATCGTCAAATGCTCAAAACGGGATAGAGATCGAGTCTATTGAGATTGATGCGAACGCTCTTCGCAAGGGAGCGCGAGTGGTGGTTGTCGACGACGTGCTGTCGACAGGGAGAACGCTTCAGGCGATGATCGAGCTGCTGCTCAAGACTGGTGTCAGCATCGAAGATATCAGCGTCATGGTGGTGGCCGAGTTCCCTGTGCACCTTGCGCGCGAAAGGTTGCGACAGTTCAGATTGGGAAGAGTCGTTGTTCAGAGTTTGTTGGTGTTTGACGGCGAGTAGTAGATGGTAGGACATAGGATGTGGTTTGAGCCATAAAGAGATGTGGCGAGGCACTTCCGTAGATATCTAGAGCAAGTTTGACATCAAAATTCTTTTCCAGAATGACTAGTAATGTGCAATTGTTTATGCAGAAATCTAGTCCAAAACAGCGATATGAAATGTGTTGTTTTGTTGATTACCCTCTCTCTACGACTATATTATCGTCAAGAGTTGAATAGATGCATACGTTATAGAAGCCTCATACCAGTTCTCCCGTCGCCTTTTGGAATCATGTTAGCGTGATAGAAATGCTATTCCTAAGTTGCTCCTACTTATTTAACGTGATCCGCAATAACCTTTACTGAGCGGTATAGAAGATACCAGCCCTTAACGTTCCTCCTTCATGTGTAATTTATTGACCACCAGCAGTTCGTCCAAAGGGGCTGTCGGGCAAAAAGCTTCTGCGCGTTAAAGAATAAGGACACTTTTGGGAGAAGGGGCATGATAGTGGCGGACGCGCGAGGGGCAGATGGGCTTTTATATCTATAAAATAAGCTTCAAAGAATCGCACCAACCTTTCTTTCTGCAGCATTCATGAGTAGATTATTTGAGCTCTAGACAGTCGAGAGTTCGGCAAATGGCGATGCGCAAGACATCCGCGCAAAAAGAATGCTCTTCTTAATCCTTCTTCTTTTCAATCTTGGGCAACCCAAGCCAAATACCCAACAAAACAACCAAAATAGCAAGAATAATCGGCTGCAGAACCTGAACGCCCTTCGCCTGCGCAATTGCACCAACAGCAAAAGGTAGCACAGCCGCTCCACTGCCTCCAAACGCAGCAGCAAACCCAATAGCACTAACGTGAAGATGTCGCGGCAGAAGCATCGTCACAGCAACGATCACGCAGGGAAACATGGGTCCTAGGAAGAAGCCCTGCAGAGCAACAGCCACGGCTGACACATGGAATTGCGGCACGAGCCAGAAGACGAGTTGCAGGGCCATGGTGATGGGGATGAAGATGAGAAGGGACAGTTTAACACCCAACTTGGGGATCACCATGCCGAGGATCATGCGCCCTAGGGTTATGCCGAGCCAGAAGCCCACAGCTGTCATGCCTGCGTCGAAGGGGTCGGCATTACGAACGCGTAGCATGAATTGCACGACCCAACCACCAAGAGCGACTTCTACACCGACGTAACCGAGGAGGAACAGGGCGCAGAGCCAGACGACTCGAGCGTGAGGCATGACAAAGAGTGCAGACCTAGTGCCTTCGTTACGGTTACCAGCCGCAAAAACCGTCTCGCGGTACTTCTGAGCTGTCTTGGGCCAGAATGCGTATGTGAGGGTAGCAGTCTCAAGAACAGCCATGCCCAGCTGTGTCAAAGTTAATTTCTGTGGCGCAGACTTTCAAAGGCTCGGGAAACTTACGAGGACGTAATAAAACTCGTACCAGCCAAGGTTGGCTTGTGTAATCATGCTGGTTGCAATCAGAGGGCTCACTGTTCCTCCGAGACCATAGCTCGCATGCATGAAACCCAGCAGCTCATTAGATCTAGCAAGATTGCCAATATATGAGTTCCAAGCCGCAAGACCAATTCCATTACCCAGACCAGCGAGAACATACGCTAGAACCAGCACAGGATAAGGCGGGTGCTGGGACAAGATGAGGTACGTGAGTGCATGACAACCACCGCACATAAAGGCAATCCATCGCTGGCCGATTCGCATGTGCAAATAATTGTTCACAGCCGCTGAAACAATGAAGCCAACGAAGGGCGAGAGGAAGATCAGCGAGACGACTAGGTACGACAGTTCGTAATATGTCTCGAGGTAAGGAATCAAGGCACCGTAAGCTGCATCATTGGCGCCCGAGACGAAAAGACTGAAGAACACAGCTCCCACTCGAAAGACGTTGCCAATTGGCTCATTCCACTTCTCCACGACAGCAGTGGCTCTGGGTGGGATCGCTTCATCGTCTGCGGCATTAGCTTGGTCTTGATTTTGATCTTGATCTTCATGATGAGATCCAAGCCGACGTCCAGCCGAGGATAAAACAGGGTTCGGCTGTTTCGGAGCTTGACGAGTAAAGTCGAGAGTCTCCAACTCTACAGCTTGTGTTGGATAAGAAGACGACGCCATTGTGATGAATTGTGTCTTTGAAGGTTGAAGAATTAAATCTAGATAAAAAAATTCTTTTTTCGACTCATCCTGTTGTAGATAGAGGGCGGGGGATTAGGATTGGCGCTAGCTGGGGTGCTTATCAGAGCCAAGCTGTGGCGAATTGGGGGATCAGCATCACTGTCACCAAAGGTCAACCTTATTGTTGGAGCACAAAAGACTTAGAACGGTGAAAGAAAATGACTTGAAAATAGGTACCGATTGCGTGTTTAATTGAGGGGTGAAAAGAAAGATGGTGGATCAGTTTAGGAGATATCAGTATAGAGTTGGCACATATATACTACAAGTCTTGAATTAATTTTGCCATATTTTGCTATTGACGAATATCTTCACCGATGGAAGAAAGGTAGTGACACTTCTTCTGCAACTCCTGGCTTGGCTTATCCATCTTGGTGCCACCACCAGTCTCAAATTTAATTCGTTGCTTGCCCTTCTCAGTCCAGGTCTCCCACTTGACTGACCCCTCATGACGATGGGTATTCGGGTCCAAAGTTCTGATGAAGCTGGACCAGTAACCTTGAACAACCGGGATGACAGGTCCGTTCTTCTCGCCAGGAAAATAACTCTTTGGGGGACTGCCGTTGCCCAACCCGGGTCCGAAAATCGCGTTCAGCTCGGCGACGTGAGGAACGCCGAGGCCCTCGGCCATCTGATCGGGGTCTTCGACGTCGTACCAGTAGTTCCAAGACTTGGATACACCGTGCTTGGTAAGGGCATTGGAGATGTACAAGCCGGGGCACATATAGCGCATATCGCTGTAGGCAGTGCTAGCCTGTCGCCAATAGCAGCCAGCGTTAGGGCAGGTGTCGTTCTTGTTGGGGTACAGGTCATTGATCTTGCCCAGCTGCTCCAGTGTCAAGAAGGGGAATTGGGCTTTGAGGAACTCGTCGCTGTCGGCAATGCTGGCGGCATCCCTTGGCGCAAAGGAGGTTCCACCGTTGGTGTCGTCGCCTGTGATGAGAGGAACCTTGATAAACTTTCCCTCGTCGAAAAGCTTGTAGGTAAGGTCGGGGACCAGGTCATCGTCGAGGGCGACAGTCCACATGAAAAGAGGCGCTTTGGAGCTGCCTTCGTACGGAATTGCCTTGTTCGCCTTCTGGATCTCCTGTGGTGACCTGGATCGAATGCAGCGCAGAACATCCTTCTTGGAACCGGCACACCCAAGGCGGATGGCCAAGTTGTTGTATTGGTAGGCTGATTCCTTGGCAGTCAAAAGGGTGCCAAAAGAGATCGACTCGGCTGCAGCGCCATGAAAGAGACCCTCATCCTTTCCTCCGTACGCGCTGAGATGAAGACTGACACTTGCGGCGCCGGCAGAGTCACCTCCAATGACAACATGATCCGGGTTGCCACCGAATTTAGCAATGTACTTTTGAACCCACTTGAGGGCCTTGCGTTGATCGTGGAGTCCAAGATTGGGCGTGAGAGCGTCGCCATCGCTGAGAAATCCATAGACGCCCACACGATAATGGATGTTCACAACGATCATGTCGAGATCGCCAGCCTTGACAAGACCTGTTCCGTTAACATTGGGATTGGCATTAGAGTTGAAGCCACCGCCCTGGATGTAGAAGTATACGGGAAGCTTCTCTTTGCTTGAAGCATGTGTTGGAGCCCAAATGTTGAGGAACAGGCAATCTTCATCTTCAGTATCGCCAATGACCTTGGGATCGCTGCCGGTTCCGATGCAAACAGGCTTGCGCTGTGGTTGACGTCAGCTCACAGTCCACCATTGGGCTTCACCATAATTTACCTTGGTAGCATCCTGAACTACTCGCACACGCTTTGGATCTTTGGGCATGCTCCATCTCAGGTCTTTGACGGGTGCAGCACCGTATCGAACACCAAGCCATTCCGAGACGCCATTACCAAGATCTTTACCCTTGTACTTGCTATATCCGAGGTCAACGGTAGGATCAACAGCAAGAGAGGGTAAGACTAGCGCTGCAAGCGCCAACACACGAGACACCGACTGCATAATGAAAGATACTGCACAGTCGTATGACATCAAGAGGAAGAACATCATCATGAAGTCCATATAAGCCAGTCTCGGCTCTCAGAAGTTGGGTCCGCTCTCGGCGCTTCACCGGCGCTTTATTACAGGGTTACTTGAATTCATTTCAGCTTTTGCCTGAATTGAAATCACGAGTCTGCGACTGTTTGGCTGTATCTGGTCAAGTTTGTAAAATCTGGGGTACCGGTGATGAAATGTGTGGGGGACTGGGGAAACGACCAAGGATAAAATTCTTGAATTGGCATGGTCTGCCCAGCATTGAGGTGTTATTAAGCACGGATCAGGTATTATTCCGTCTAGTGCATTGAACACTTGATCAACTCGGGTTAGCTTGTCGCGATATGTCGGCAAATGGTTCCATGGTTTGCCGAGCCGACGACAGGTACATTTGTTTTTAATTGCCCAAATTTTAGAGGATGGATGCATGCATCAGTACTCGTCAATGTGCCCTGACTTCTTTCGAGCGGCTTTTGGAAAGAAACCATTGCCAAGACGCCTATGGCTGGAATATCGGTTGCCAAAAAGACATATCTCGTTGTGAGATCCAGCATCGCCCTGAAAAAGAGATAGATCATATGTTGGCTAAAGGGGACATATCAGCCTGTAACTGCCAATGCCACCAGCCTTGGGACTAAAAGCTACAATCGTAAAGGGGTGGTTTTTGGACAGTAGATGAAGGGTCCTTAGTGAGGTTAATGTCGAAGACTACTCGTACACCATGCTTCTATCTGAGCCAGGTGGAGAGCACTGCTAAAGAAGATCCTTCTCCAAGACCAAAGGCTCGATGTGTACGACTGGATAACTAAGCTCATTGCATAATTCATCCCAGAACAATACGATAAATTTATAAGATTGGGCAATGACGGGTCAGATAGAATATACCAAAGCCTTTTGTGTATCTAGCGCCAATCTACGTGCTTGTGTTTCTGCGACCCTATATTATTGAAAAGAATGTTACTATGGATTTGTTAACTTCTTCTTTATGAATCAGGACCTTCAAACGGAATCACTCACATCCTATGTGATTGTTCTTGAAGGACCTGTGTTAAGCTTTCTAACCCGTCAATTGAGTTTGCCAGTTGGCAAACACCTGCCTGCACTGCCCAAAACTTTTTATCGCGACCGTAGGCAGGGTATAACACGTGATACTGCTGTTTTCACCTTTGTACCTCTTTTCACTATTTTGACAACATCATGGCCCGCCCGAGATAGGACACAGTCGAAATATGTTGCCGTCAAGGTTGGCATCGCTGATTCGAACAACAAAGGAGTGGAGATCCTGTCCAGGCTCTCAAGACCTATCCATGGAGGCAATAGCAGGGGCAGGGATGTGATTATATCTGTCTTGGATCGCTTCAACATAGATGGGCCGAATGGGACTCGTTCATGTTCCGTTACCATCCCTGTAAGAACAAGTCTTGTACTGTTGGCTGGTCATCGATGCTCCTGCTATCATCTTCCAGTGGTTCGATCTCTTGCAGCTCAGATGGTCATCGCCGTGGCAGACATACACAACCAAGGCATTGTGCACGCGGGTTAGCATGAGTATTATCCGTTTATTTACAAAACTGAACACTGACGGGCGCTCTTTTCAGATATTCGTTTGGGAAACATACTGCTCCGAATCTAGCCTCGATAACCTGTAGCGAAAGGAACTTTAGGAAGAAAATGGCTTTCCAGTCGTCAGATCCTTTGTACGCGACGATCAGAAGGAACTGGCACCCGGTGAGCCCAATTAGATCTACTCGCCTATTTTCAAGAACAAAGCCATCACCCTTCCTGAGTCCAAGATCATGATCGCAGATATTGGAGAAGCCTTTTGTGCTACGGAGGAAGACCGATTTGAATTCGACACGTCTTTCGCATATAGACCTCCAGAGGTATACTTCGAACCAAAAACCCCGCTCTCGTACCCGTCTGACATCTGGAGCCTGGGTTGCACGGTCTGGGAAATGTCTGGCAGCGGCAGGTTCCTTGACGGTTGTCACTGGCCCTATGATGAGGAATACAACACTAGGGTGCAGATCGACCGCCATGGTCCTTTACCACCTGAGTGGTCAGATGGATGGGAGAGACCACCCGATTTCTTTGATGACGACAAAGCAGTGCTCGAAGCCCCAACAGAACAAACATGGGGCCAACGCTTTCGGGAGACTATTCAAGAGCCCAGGCGAGTGATGGATGTGGTAGCATTCGACAATGATGAAAGCCAGACATTTCAGGAAATGCTCAAGGCCATGATTTTCTTCCGGCCCAGCGAGCAGTTGGCTGCTGAGCAAGTGCTGAATACACGATGGATGAGGGAATACGCGCTACCTGAGTGGGAGAAGATTGAAAAGCTCCGCGGCACTTTCAATCCCTGTATAACATGTGCTTTCATATGACTTCGATCGTCCGTTTTGTTCATGATGAGTCTGCTGTATTTTACAACCCCGCTTTGTTCAACTCGTGTACATGAACAACACCACTCAATACTATCAGAATATACCAGGCATCCCGAGAGATTCCTATATCAGCTATCTGCATATCGACAAGGTCTTTTACTAGTCTCACCAAGTTCCTTGCTGCCATGTAACAGTACATTACCACCTTCTTAAATACCCTAGACTCTAACACAGAACAAGGATAGTGTTTGTGGGGAACCCTGCTCCCGTTTCCTGCAGATGCGGCACATCTCCCCCGTTATACTTCACATGCGATGCGATATGGAGTCGCAAACCTCGGCCGATCGCGAATTACCGTCGGCCGGTCGCCATTTGTGGACTCAAGTCTAATTGTGCATCGATCTACAGGACTGAGCGCCCCATGGGGAACCGTGGTCGACGAGAAGCAGGGTGCGAGACGGCAATGATCTTCTGAGACGTCGACCAACAGCATTATATGGACAAAAGTTCGTATTCACATGCCCTGCAGGCGAAGTATAAACGCGGAGAAGGTGCTTGATGACCAAGAGAAACGCCTATAAATACCATGGCTACTCCCGTGGAATTGAACAGAAGCAACTGAGCAATTCGCAACACAAACCAACTCCTAGATCAATAATCCCAGCTATCACTCATCATGCAATTCACCAAGTTCTTCATCGCCGCCTTCTTTGGTGCCGCTTTTGCCCTCCCCCAGGCAGCACCTACTGATTGCCCTGCGACATCCGCTATCCCCACCTGTGGTGTAAGTGGCATGACAAACACCAAAACATGATGTATGCTAACAAAGTCCTCAAGGCGCCTTGCATCACCTCTGCTGCCGCCGCAGCCGGATGTACGGATATTCCTTGCCAGTGTGCTAGCTCCGAAGTCATCCAGGCTTCAGCTATTGACTGTGTTGTTGGAAACTGTGGATTCTTGGAAGCACTCAGGGTTCAGGCTTCTGCTGCTGCTGTTTGCACTGCTTGTGCTTAGACAGCATCCACCAAGCTATACACAAACATGGAACTAAGCATGGCAAAATACAAGTAAATTGGTTCCTTGAAAGAATCCTGATGACTAGGAAGTCCGTGTGTCGGTGAATGATTTAGACGCTAACAAACTAATGGGTAAGTCATTCCTCAACTAAAATACTGTTGCACTACGGCATCGCATCAGTTCATTCGTAGGAAAGGCAATTTTATTGTTGGTGCTTTTTATTGGCGATGTGATCCTGAGGACATCCTGGATGTTGGACAGGAAAGTGGCTCTGAGCTATCGCGCTGCCTTCTCTACCTGTAAACACTTCAGTAGCTCGGGCGCTTCCTAGTCTAGCCTTACTACCTTTGCCTACCTCTGAAGTTCCTCGGTCATCTCAAAGTCGAGTAGTAGGCTTGACAGATCAATCTTCTGCCGCCCGAACCTCGCACGGTCTAGTAAAGCCGTAGTGACATATTTTCCGAGATCATTGACAACGATAAAAGGGAACTTCGTATCATCTGTCAGGAGACCGTTCAACTCCCCATATTTTGGAAGACGGTGAAGTTTTGCGAAAACTGATGGGAGATAGAAGCCAAAGTGAAGCATAACTGGCCTGAAGGTGGTAAGCTTCAATGATCGTCTTAGCTTGTGTTGTTTCCAATACCGGGAAAGGGAAAGTATTGAGAAACACTCTTTGCACCATTGTGCAGCTTTGAAGACGTCTTTGAAATTATTGCTTTTCGCCATAAAACACTATAATGTTCCAAGTATCCAAGAGAGCTGGAATTTTGTCGAGATTACGAACGAACGATAGCGTGGATCGTGATGTCGGCTTCAAGGAGGTTCTTGATGGCCCACTGGCTTTGCTGACCGGCTGCTTGTGTGTTAAGGTAGGTAACCATTTTTATTGTTTTGTTCGATAATGTTAAAATCAAGTGAAGTCTTCAGCCTTGAAGATGATTGGTCTTGGAAAGATGAGCAAAGTCTCATGACAGTTAAAGGGCTCAAATCACCAATCATCTATGTCTTGCAATTCTGCAATTAATGATACGCAGCGGGCGACAGGAAACTCCTGCCCCGACTGCCGCCGTCCCTAATACCACAAACCTGGCCGTGCAAGTCATTCATCAATGCTCTGTAGGTTATATCTCACTACTATACTCTTGCAATCATACTTCTCTTCCGAGGCCTCTCACTTTCATTCACGTACGAAGTATTTAGTCAATTATCAAAGCACTCTGTCACGTAAACCAGGCACATGCATGTTCTTCTCGGTTAAACTTAAAAATAGTAGTAGTATCGATATATCTATCTAATTTACAGACCAGTCTTCTTCAGGTCAATGACACTCAAGCTGACCTGGTTGGTAGAGCTAGGAGGCAACCATCCACCGCCAATGATGAGCAGGAAGTTGTCGTTCTCCTTGAAGGTCATAAGACTACGAGTGTAAGCGTTTGGCTGAGGAGTAGCGAACTCAACCCAAGAGTTCTCAGCACCAAGGTTTTTGTTGACAAAGATCTGGCTTTGGCTTCCAGCGCTGACAATGATGCTACCGTTGGCACCGCCGACAGAGCTCCAGACAACGGTGGGAGAGCTGACAGGACGAGTACCCTTGTTGGAGACGAGAGCGATATCCTTGGCAGCAGCGAAGTTGAGAGGGTCGGCACTCAGGCGGTAGTGGACACGGCAGCCGTCGGTACCGCAGGTCTCGTAAACGAAGATGTACTGGCCGTTGGGGAGGAGAGTAATGCCGGGCATACCAGGACGAGCGTTGTAGTTGCTGTCAGCAACGTCATTGACGAGAGCAGACCAGCTGACGAGATCGGTGGTGGTCTGGTGAGAAAGCTTCTGGCCGTGCTTAGGGTCTCGCTGGTCGGCGTAGTAGCACACGAGCTTCTCCTTATAGACCATCATGTGAGGCTCCCAGACGGGAGTCAAGCCGTTGTTGGGACGAGCCTCGCCACCAGAGGCAATAGAGCTGGTGAACTTCCAGGTCTTTCCGCCATCGGTGCTAGCATAAACATCGATCTTAGTCTTGCTGAGGTCGGTGGGGATACTGTTTCCCGTAGCGAGGATGGTTCCCTTGGGCCATTTTCCGATAGCACGAGGAAGCTCATACAGATCAGGCTGGTATCGCAGTCCCCAGCCGTTGACGGTATCCTGGACCTTTCCAATCTGGGTCCACTTCACACCTCCATCGGTGGATCGGTAAATGGGGAAGTAGACCAGAGGAGGCTCGGGTGAGTAGTTCTCCCAGGTGGAGAGGAGAGAGCCATCAGAGAGCTGAATGGCGCGAGCGTAAAGCACGCGAGGGTCGGTCCATCCCGCGTTGGAAGGTGGTGAGAAGATGACGTTGTTGGAAAAGGTCGAAGTAGGAACGGCACGCTTGACCTGAGAAGGGGGCTCTTGGAGGCCTGAGTTGGCAGTAGGCGCAGCCAGAACAGCGGAAAGACTCAAGAGTCCTCCCCAGAGAAGGGATTGGAAACGCATGGTTGCTATGAGATGCAGATGAGTGGCACGATCTGTACTCTATCTACTGACGATCTCTGAGGCTCTTTATAGGAACTGTGTCTACGGCTGTAGCCTCGGTATCAGCTTACAACAAACCATCCCGTGATGATGCCAACACGATTTCGGGCTATCTACCGACGTCCCATGCGATGCTTAATCGTAGCATTGTAGCGCCGGCACATGAATGGTGCGGCAGGAGAACTCAAGGTGTCGTGACCTCTCCGATTCAGGAAAACAGTCCGTTTGTACCCCTGAAGCCTTGGTTTGTTTGCGGGGACCCCGCATAATGGTTATGCTATGTGCGGGGGACGATCAGGAAAAAGAAGTTGTCGCGACTTTTCTTGATTGGGTCGACGGAGAGTCACTCTCCATATGGGGTTTAGGCCTTCATTTGGAGACAGGGGATGAGGAAGATCTTTTGCCTGTTTGTGCCGTAGCTCAAAGTATGAAAATGTCTTGGAGTCATGCAGATTGAAGCGATTCAGCAAGATTGGTTCTTTCTATTGGATAGACCCTTGTCTTTTTCTTTTCGAGTTGGAGAAAGGCATGCGCGCCAATAAGAAGCTTTGTGACGACGCCTTGACTATGAATAGACATGTGAAATACATGACTTCATCGTCTTTATGAGGCTATGATGTACCCTGTCAATAACGCTTTGACTTACTCTCACCGTTGCCAATGTCAATTAAGCTCGTGATTGTGGAAATCATAACCAACTCAGGCGTTCCATGCAGAAATTATGGGGAATAGGTGCACAGGCAATGAAAAGCCCAAGCCCATCCCGGAGGTTCTGGAGCGAAAGAGAATCAAACACCGTAATAGCAAAAAAAGACTCTCAATGAAACCCTTCCATAGAGTACTAGGAGAGATGTACCTGATTTCAACTGCAGTACCAGGCAGCAAGGTCAGGGTGTCAGGGAGTAAAAAGAGCGGATAACAGTGGGTTTAAACCACCAAGTTTGGACGAACAGGGAATCGAACCCTGGACCACTCCCAGACTATTCAGATGAATCATGCTAAGGGAGTATTATACCACTAAACCATTCGCCCGCAGCGAGTTGTTATTTGTTGAAAGTGTGAGTCGTAAATAAAATCTATGAAGATATTTCAAAAAAGGAATCGGAATTATAACAACGATACTGTCGCCGTACATCTAATAGTTTTTCTTTTTTTCTTAAAAAAGAAATAAATA
Organism: Fusarium camptoceras; assembly: GCA_004367475.1. NCBI lineage: Eukaryota > Fungi > Ascomycota > Sordariomycetes > Hypocreales > Nectriaceae > Fusarium > Fusarium camptoceras. The sequence goes on from QGED01000007.1 coordinate 876,406, forward strand.
GGGTTTAAATTGTAGAAATCTTTTGCTGAGATGGTAGGGAATGTGAATCATTTACATTTGTTGTGATTTTTAACGTAGTTGTCAAAAGTGGACAATTGGTGGAATCAACCTTTCGAGATACCAGGTTGCAATGCACAAGAATAATCCAACGCAAACGTCGGTTTGTAAAATTTCATATTCATTAATATTTTCAAAAATCACTTTGTATGACCTAGTAATTAAAAAATGTCTGTATTTCTGCTTTGCCTTCTATGTCTAGATCGCGTTTCCTGTCTTGACCTTAGGGTAAGCCATCTCAAATTTCTACATAGCCACCTTGGGAGTTGTGCAACCAGTTGCACTATTCTGATACGAGGAATTCTCCGCGAGCTACATTGGCTTGTGGTTTGCCTTACTACTAAGAAGCCTTATGGTTTCTCTGACTCGCAAATACCACATTGTTCAAGTTGGAAGTTTCTATCACTACCAGATGGTCTAAAACTTGCTTCCACACAAGAAATACAAGGGAATCGCACCGGTATATCGAAACTAGATTAATATTTCTGCAGGGGGTGCTCTTTGTGACCAGGCAAGCAAATCTGACCGGACTTCCGAGGGTTCCGACACTTGAGTCGCATCCCAAAGATTGCCGCATTAGCCCCAATAGTCCATTTGGTCGCTTGGTCAAGGTCCCCAGACTTGAGACATTGGAATGTGCTATCGGTCTCATGGACTGAGGCCTCAAAGATATATTGCCTCTTCTAGTGGATACAGTTGAATCGGTGTTCAGTCGTACCACGCGATCGTCGGCATATACCATAGTGACACTCTGCCCAAAGCCAGGCCTCACAGACCTACTGTGTGGACCCAAGAGCATGATATCTAGCCCTACAGCGCCATCGCCGTCGCATAGCTCAGGAGTGACAGCCCCTCGACTGAAATTCGAGCCTTTACGAACTGCCGTTTCCTGGCGGATGCAGTTCCCGCTCCAGCCTCGACCCACGATGCCATGCAGCCACGTGTCGTACAAGATTAGCTCACCAAGCTATTCTCCTAGTTGAGGATCTTGCTGGTCAATGCCATGGAGAGGGGCTTCGTGCTGATGGAGACTTGAGCAGCATAGAGCTTCGGCGTCAGATGGAGCTGAGTCAGGGGGGTAGAACTTCAGAACCAGTCATGAGAGCTCCGCTTACGCGATGCCAAAAGATGTTACTGGGGAAAGCTTTGGGAGGGTCCTCGACTCTTTACAAGTCCTCAACATATCTTTCAGAAAAGTGCTCTAAAGGACAATACGAAATTGTAAAGTGGATAAACACAGCACCCTTCAACTGCATCGGGACTTTGGAAAAGAGAAACGTCGTGAGAATGTCATGATGTGTCAAAGTCAAGCTACAGATCATAACAATCTCGACAAAAGCCAAACTCAGCCTGCACAGGCCACAGCCTCAGCCATGGTCTCGAGCACGAAAACGTGCCGGCCACGTGGAAAATTGAGACTAAAATAGGCCGACTCAGTCTAGAGGGCCCCCGGAAGGGCGGAAGATGGGGGCAGGGGACCTGGCGAGTCAGTAGATGAAGGACGGCTTGGGTATGCTGTCAACCTTTTTACGTGATAGTCTACGGATCAACAGGTTCCGGGTGTTGTATTCCATTCGGATAATTTATTGCAGACTATTGTGTTCCAGTTGGAATAGTTGTGTTAATCTTGGCTGTTGACCAACATCTTTAGGAAGCGAAACTTGGTTCGAAAAGCGATGATAGTGCGAACCACAGGAGCTGGAGGGTTCTGTAGTTGCCTGATGGAAAAAAGTGGGCAAATCTAGGATCATCGCATAGGAATACCGGTACTATCTTGATAACGAAGAAGGTAATTACTTGTGGCCTGCTGCGTAGGGCTTCGTAAACGAAATGATCGTCCCGAAGACAGAACGCGTATTCCAGGGTTCCACGTGGAATAATGCTCCTGAATCGTACCATACGCTCTTTTTACTCCGAGCACAGATCGAAATTCGACCCAAGGGTAGCGGAGCCTCCATCTCATGTCCCACGCGAGAGTGACGTTGCTTAGCTGTTTCCACAACAGCGACATTGCAGCGCGTCTGACGAGCTTTATTTAGCTTACGAGCCACAGCAGCTAGCCCAAGTCTACGTCCCCGCCCGTTGAGAAAAACCCTGATTATAACCCTATTGGTGTAGAGTTGGACTATTCCATTATGTCCGGGGGCAGGCAGCGGAAGATCGCCGCATAGTTAATCACCCAAGCAAATGAAGAATGACTAGCAGTGGACTAGCTAGTGCAGTAGAGAAAAAAAGATGAGAGACAGGAAGATCGCCTAGCCTCTTGCTCACTGGAACTAGTTAAGCTCAGAGTGGGTTTATGGGCAAAAACGATAGTATGGACGCCTCTGTAAGCGTAAGCTGGGCGAGCGGAGTGGCGTGTTGGCTTGAAAAGAAGGAAGAGAAACCGAGGAACCAATCGGGGATGCCATCAAGGTGAAAAATGAAACGTTCGAGAAGGAAATACGAGTAACAAACTTTTAACCAATCTATCCGTTATCAACGTTCGGCTTACTCCAGACCTCGGCAATGTTGTACAGTATGCATGATGATTTCCAGGTCGGGTTAAAGGAAGATCTCGGAGATGGCCGCGCAGCAAGTGAATCGCAAAGAGCGGAATTATCTCGCAATTTGCGATATAGCGTAAGTTTGAGCCTCAAGGCTCTAGCTGAGTCAGGTCTGGTTCCTTGGGCTTTGTGTGGTCGGGATACGTTTTTCCATCCTTTCTTTACGGCCGAATCTTGATAGTGTCTCAGCCGGTAGCTTGTTAGCGTACAGCGCTAAGTGTTGGACTAAAGGCCGTCAAAATTCGGATCAATGACTCCCCTGTAGACAGGCTACTTGCTCATCTTCACGAGCGGAACCGCAAGCAGTAATCTGCAGAGAAATAAAAAGTGGACAAGCGGAACCGGGAAAGTCAGCTCTTTCAATCACAATGTACAGTAACATGGCGATCTGCAGTGTCGATCGCTCAATTGTCAGCAGATTTCTTCAGCTTCTCGACAAGGAAACAAGAGAACCGGATAGTCGGTAAAAGTATTGCTTTGTCGGGAGAATAGCTCCTTAGCTGGAAGAAATTGCTTTCCAGGATGATGTTTACCGTAGTACAGTACAGTATTGGGGAACTTTGCAAGGGCCGGGCCTTTGTCTTAGGCGGCAACCAAATGATGATTGGTTCAAGTCCAAGTACCAAGGCCCTAAAGTGCTGCTGCTAAGCTAAAGATGCCCTAGAACCAAACCTTGTTGCTTTCGGCAGTCTCAGAAAAGGGTCGGAGCAAAGCCACCGCATAATTCCAGGGCGTACCTGGGAATAAACTTGGACTCTGACTCTCTTTGCATGACACGCCGTGGCATTGCATGAGATGGCTGGAAGGGCTGAGTTGGGCTGAATCATCAGGGCAGAAGTTGGAACCTGTCTGTTGGTCCCTCCCCTGTAGCGTAGCGCAGTACAGTAGATATCCCGTACACACGGACTAATGGAGAAGCCCAAAGACCGACCTTCGGGTACGGGTCTGAAGGACGAGATGCTAATTTACCATGTCGTAACACGTGGGTTTTCTTCAGCTAATCTGCATCAAGATCTAGCAAGTCGCGTGGTGTTGCGGCTTGCCATGTGGTTCTCCGCTTTATCATCCCCATAACAGGAATCGTTATGCGCCCGCACGAGTAATGTGATGCAGGGCCCCTTTCCTTTCTTTATCATCTCGTGTCTCCGCACATCATCAATCAACCTTGAAGTCTCGTGCCGTGACAATCTTCATCTTTGATTCGAAAGTGATGCTCGACACAACAAGCTTCTCCTTGGATAGGCGGGCTTCCACGCACAAACCAAACATGTCCAAGGGAACAATTACACAGTCATCGTCGCGTTTGCTATGCGCAAACAATGACGATCGACCACAGTCAAAGGTTGGTTACTTCATTTCATTCATCCCACGGATATACCCGGATGTCATCTAACAATTGACTTTCTTTAGGACCTCCAAGATCTCTTCTCCGCCCTCCTCGCCAGTCTATTACCTCTTGTTCCTCACCGTGTCCGCTTCATCAAGATTGAACATACCTTCCTCGCTGAAGATGCCATCCACAACCTCGGCAATCTTAAATTGACCCAGTCAAATCGCATGCCTGATCCCAACAACCCCTCAGGCACTGTCGTCTCCACATCCACAACAACCTTCTCCATGAACAAGAACACGGCCCGAAATCTGTGCCAACAATTTGTCGACGCCCGTTATATCGAATCTGCCGATGGAAAACCCGACCAACTGTTCAAGCAAATAGGAGGAGTGTGGAGGCCAACCTCAAAGGGTATCACCATCTTCGACTGGTTCTGTCAATCCAATGGTCTCTACCAGGATCAGCTAAGCGAGCTGCACTGTCTCATCACAGGGCCTCTTTTATACCTGGAGCGTGATGTCAAGACCGATCTGTGCCATGTGGATCGGGCAACCACTGAAGTTGTCTTTTGTCGACTGATCGGAGTTGATGGACGAGGAAAGAAGGGCCCTTACTCGGAGGGTGCGGTAGGCATCAGACTTCAGCCTGAGCGTAAGCTCAACAGCCGCACATACCACGACACCTTTACCGGTTTGGCAGCGGCTGAGTGGCTGCGAGACAACACAACATGTCTCGATCTACGAGAGGCCGTCAACATGGCCACCCATTTCGTTCACTACAACCTCATCGAGTCAGTCAACGCCGACTTGGCCTACATGAACCAGTTCGCCGCCTGCAAGCTCTTCCAACCCACACCCATTTCCATCTACCAACTGTCCGAGCGTGGTCAGGACCTCGTCGACACCAGCTCATCCAGCCGAGGCTCATCACAAGGCAAGACCGATGCCTCCTCATCAAAGGGCGGCGTCAACGAAAGCAACCGTCACAAGCTGGAGAAGATCCTGCTCGACCCTACATTACGTCTTCTGTTCCGCGAGAACCTTCGCGAGACATACTGTGAAGAGGGTCTCGCCTTCTACGAGCAGGCTGATGTCATCATCCGTGACGCCAAAGCCATGCTCGAGAAGAAGGACTCCGATGATGCGATGAACGAGACCTTGTCACAATCCCACGTCATCTTCAACACCTTCCTCGCTCCCGGCTCACCACGTGAAGTCAACGTGAACCACAAGATCCGATCAAGTCTTATGCAGCGTATGACGAAGGCACAAGCCCTTGACGCTACTGTCGCGGATACCCTGAAGGAGGTGACATCCTTACTGGAGACTGCCCAAGATGCAGTCTTCAAGCTGATGGCCACTGTAAGTTTTCTTCTGATGCATCATTCTCACAATGAACATTTCACTAACATCATTCAGGACTCTGTACCCAAGTTCCTTAATAATCCCGCCGCCGAAAGCCGACTGGTACAGGCTGGCGTGCGGTAATACGATAACATTTCATACATCTGATGCATTGGAGAGGTTTCCCGGTATTTCAGCAAGCGAGCATGGCTAGTATGCCACCCACATCACATTATCTTAATGTTTCTATATTTTCTTATGTCTGGAAAAGAAGGTGCTAGATGATTGGAATGGTTGGACATGATTCCCTCATAGAATAGAGAAGGGTTAGAAAGATGACCTGGATAAAGCAAAGTCATAGGAGCCGGGGTATAGCCCACCTACGCGGTGGCAGTCAGCGGATGATCAATGTTATAAACATAGAAATGGCTGAAGCCAACAATAAATACACGTAAAATGTTTATACATCAAATCTATAACGGCTAGTTGCAGGTTAAATGAGACGAAAGTCTGATGGCCATAAGATGTGCTTCTACTTGAATCATCGACCAGTACATCTCTCTTTCCTATATCAGCATATTCCCATTATTGGGCAACCATAGCCTTCTCTGGAGACTAGGACGACGCAAGGAAAAGACCAAAGTTTCACTCGGAAACGGCGTTCAGTAGCCAGGCAGGTGAGTAATAGAAGAAATGTGCTCTAATGCTTGAGCAAATAAATTAAAGAAGTCTTAGAGCTCTTCTAAACTGGCACATGATGACCCTCTTGTCTCTTATGCTTTTGTGGGCCAAGGTTTCTGATAGTCTGAGGTCTCGGCCTTAGATGCCCCAATGCCTTACTCAAGCCGAATTCACCAGGACAGCTCCTCAGCTTCACTCAGACTTTTCCATTTGCTTACTCAATAGCTCATGAGACCTCCAAGCAATGGTATCCAGCTCCCCTCCGAGATCATAAAGCCGATCGCAAATGTGAGCGAGCTCGTTCTCTATTTCCTCACACATATGAGCCCGCTGGTCGACGGTCACACCATTGACCGCAACACCATGAAGAAGGAACATCTGGTACTCTTCAATGCGTTCTTCGCATTGCTCCATCCTGTCCTGCAGCTTCCGGCGTTCTTGTCGAAGTCGTTTAGCTTTGGCATGCTCCTTGGCGACTTGTTGATGGACGTTATCGGGGACGAGTGTGGATTCTGTAGCTGTGTAACTTGTTAGGTCATGGGCTTTGGCGTCAGGATCTCAGAAGAATTGTCCTCTAACGTTTAGGCTACTTTCTTCTAAGGTTTGGGCTGTTGTATCCATGTAGCCTAAGCCTTAGAGGAAAGTTCTTCCGACGCCCAGGCGTTCGAGCAGTGATGGGGAAACGTACATGAGCGCCTGAAAGATTGAGCTTTCTTTTTAGATGCTGTAGACCTGCGTGAGCCCTTACGAATACCCTTTGGAGAGCCTTGACTCGGGATGGAAGGACCCGGAGTAGAAGTCGTGAGCTCGGCAGCACCCTTATCGTGGAGCGCCTCGACCTGCTCTGGGGGCAGATCATTGACTGGAGATTCATTAACTTTCTGATACTCTCCCAGGCTCCTGGATATGACTTACAATAACTGTAGTCCATGCGGGCTGTTCTGCGACGCAAAGCACGGGGTGGAGAATCCTCTTCGGCCTCTTGCCGGGCCATTTTTGTTGAATGTTACAGTGTGAAATGGTTGCACAGGCAGATCCAAGTTTTCTTTGCAAGCGATCCGGAAGAGAGAAGATGAAAGGGAAGGGAAAAAGTAGATCACGGCCAGCATGATCACTTGTCAAACAATTTGATTGCTCGAATGGCCAAGCGCTGGCATTGTCAAACGAGGATGCCTGCAACCCTGCGGCAAACGTGGCGACAGGTTAAAGCGGGGCCACAACCTTCACTGAGCAGCGGTCTATTGCTGACAAACAAGCAGTGAAGATAGAACTGTTACAGGTTTGCGGCATGGTAGTGTATGCTAGGACATTGGTGTTTGTTATTCTATTTGCCAGATACATACTGAGTCAAGTAAGATACGTCGAAACGGACCGGATGGGAACAAATCTATTCCTGATTTTCATTGCATTCATTCCTCGGCTGACAGATTGTCCCCGGCTCAGGTAGTTTGTATAGCTCGAGGAGAGGCTTCTATTTAAGGTTTTTGAAGGTCAGTTATCGAGTCTCACCTTTCTCCCATTACCATAAATCCAGGATAGCATATGTGTGGAAAGTCTTCTTGATAGCAGCATCGAGATTCTTCCTCACTGCGTATCTACCCCCATCGGAAGCGGAGCCACTACTAAGCAGCTTTGCGCCAGAGATCATGGCTCAGAGCATCTCAATCGATTCATCAGAACCGCCAAAGGTCCAATAAAGCAGATTGGTGTTTGCCTCTCGCCAGCTTTTGAACACGTCGACCACGTAGCCGTCAAATGAATCAAAATTCTCCGCTTTCTAGCCCTGAGACCATCCAGGGTTGGAGAATTGGGCTTGGGATTAGGGTGTCGTTTCATGAGGTTTGACCGCCGAGAGCATGAGGGACGACTGTTAGTTGCTCTTGCCTGCTTACCTAGGTTAGTATTTGGCCGCCAGGGAAGGCATTAAAATTTAGCCTGATTTACGAACGAGAGTACACCATCAACATTGGGACGACCCTTGTGATGCACAGATACTGTCTTGTTCCTACAGGAGGAAACATCTATGGCTGATGTGTAAGGATATCAGAAGTATTTCTTGAAGAGTAAATTACATGAGCGTATAGGTATAAACAATGACCCCCAACACGAAAGCCAAACAAGTTGCTCCTCCCGCAACGACTCGAGGGGCTGTACTCTCCAAGCTTTCCCTCCAAGTCTTGCAATTCACTCCGTTAGGTCCATCTCCCGGCCAGCTGCACTGCCAAGAAGTCATGGTAGCATCGATGCTTGATGCAGTTGCAGGGTCCAATGTGTTGGCGCACCTGTCTGCCTCGACTAGAGATTGAGGCAAGACACAAGAGGACCCTTCGAAGTTATTATCGCTCCTGTCGTCCAATGGTGGTACCTTTTGTTCTATAAAGTTGACGGAGAGTCCGACAGGCGTCGAGCAAGTTTCGTTGTTGGTCGCGGCAACAAGGTCAACTTGCTTCAAGGAGCCTTTTGTGGTGAAGAAGACTGTGCCAACAGCGGTGGCATTTCTCCTTAACCTAGCACTTTCTTTCGGATAACGCCCCGTAGGAGGCTCCATATAACAGTTCGCCCAGCGAAGGTGGACGGATAGTTCCCACGTACCCTTAGTGTTGAGAGGATAAGTATAGTAATCGAATTCAATGTGCGGGTTGCTGCTAGAACGGTTGACCAGATGTTTTTCTCTTAGCTCAGCGTGAATGGACTTGTTGTAGTTACTGTAGTTCCAGACAGTATAGGAAACAGCAAAGCAAGAAGGTACACTACTCGGGGTCTGCTAGTGACACATCTGGTGATAAGATGCCCGCCAATCGTCCAGTTTTAATCTTGGTGCCAGTTCGAACGAGCTTTGTTTTTATGGATTGCCTTGTCCAGGACTTTGTTGTAACGCTTGGCTATGTCGTGCTGTACTTTGCGATATTTGGACAGGGACATCGGGAGCAGGTAGTGTTCTGCATCGTCGCCGTCGGGCTTGTCATAAGAGGTCATCTTTTCATCCTCACAGGGAGGAGACCCAGTTTCGCCATGTGGCAAATTTGGCGGCGTTTCAAGAGAACCGTGTTCTCTGGAAGGCATAGGTGGCGTCATTTTACTACCGTCGCTCGACTCTCGAAGGTTGATGACTGTCAAAGGGCGATTGATAGGTTCTGGTGATACCTTGAGGTGGCGGTCTTTGAGTGGAATATTCCCTTGAACTCAAGGTTAGAAACATCATCAATGAGATGAAGGAGACTTTACCTGAAGCATTTCTACTTACAGCAAGGGCGATGGAAGGTCCATAAGTGATGTTGCTGCATGGTTCGCATGGTGCCGCGTTGATTGAACCAGCTATCATCGCTGAAGCTAAGCACAAAGTTGCTCGGAGGTATAGTAAACGGTGGTGCTTTGCAAGTTTCCTTGTGGGGCCTATAGTCATGCATGGGTATCCAGGTGGGCAACAGAAGAATTGTTGTCTAAAGCTTAGGCTTCCATAATAAAGTAGCCGAACTGCTAGTCGAAGCTGGCATAAAGTGACTAAATTATTTCGTCTGTTATGTCTCTATGGGCCACTTCTTCTGGTAGCCTAAGGTCATCTTAGCAGGAGGTTCTAACGGCCTCTAGAAGCAATTACTCCGGTACTCAGAAAACATCCTATTTTTTTGCCGGGTGAGCTTCCGTTCGCGCAACTAGGCCATCTTAATCCACCAAGCTATCAGTGAGCTTAGGGCCTCGAAAACATCCATAATCCGGGCAGGAACATGGTGAGACTTGTGAGAGGCGTTCCCAAGGGCAGCTAACAGTGCGTTACTTGATGCAGTTTGTCGGGTTCTACACGCGAGGGCGAAACGTGTTGAAGATATGCCCCTCGACCATTGTGATGCCATGAACTGATCCAGGACAAATATCACCACCATTCATCCCACGTCGACCGTTGAGCCGCCACCTTCAAAAATATTATTTGCTACGTAGCAGAAAGTTGTCTATCAAGTGTTGGATTGTGAGACGAATTGATTGCTGAGAAAACAAGACATGAAACAATTTGGTAACTTTATTCCAACGTAAACCACGACTCAGACTGTTTTGTTCTACCTGCTATGGCAACAAAGACATGACCAAAATTCTCAATACCGTGCAGCGTCTACATGTCTGCAACTTGAAGACCCGAAACGGCATCATTCAGATCATAGGAACCCTTAATATCTTCCTCAGGTCGTACGCCCTTGACCAGACAGAAGCCACCCTTGCATTAAACCGAGTCAATTTTAGTCTTTGCATACTCAGGCTCCAGGGTATTCTCCAGGAAGTGGTCAGGTGCGTGTCGATCACGTTCAAAGTATCTGTCATTCGCTCATGGCGTGTTGAAATCCCAATCCGCACTCGTTCCCTCGCCCTTCTCGATCCCAATATCATCGACGGAAACCTTGACGGCCTTGCCAATTCCAATACCCTTTTGACATACCATGGAGATGACCAGAGGTGTTATCCCGATTGCGGGACACATAGGCACAGTGACTTTCTTGTAGCGACTGGGAACGACAACTCGCTGATCGATATGAGGGTCGACGAAAAAGAGAAATCCTACTCCGAGGTCGCCTGGTTGCATTACAACGTAGCATTAGTCTTTTGGTCCAACCCCCTCCATTTTGATAATCCGGCAGTGGAATGTCATATAGTAGATCTGGAGTGGTTCTACTTCTTTGAGGTGGACAGACCAGACTTCTTGTTATATGTCGGGGTTCGTGATAGTAAATAGCCTTGAGACCCTGTTAGTGCGGACAATTTCAAACGTAGCTCTGCAGCTTACAGAGAATTCTTGCCTTTACGGGACAGAGACTCATCCTCAACAACCTCAACACCCTCACCCACTATGTTCCAAGGTTTACCCATGTTCATCTCGAAGCTGGGATTGGGAACAACAATCTTGGGTCCCTTGATGTGCCATTCCTCTCCATCTCCAGCTTCTCAGGGGACGGAGTACCATCCAGTCGGTGCCAAGTTTGGAATTTGTCCATCCATTTAGCTATATGCTTCTGGTCCGTTTCGATGAAATACTTATACTCGCCAACCGGCTCATAGTTGAACTTGGGAACCTGTTCATATTCGTAGGCCATTACTGCTGGAAGCAGTGTCAAGGCGAGGTAAAAGAACTTCATGCCGGTGCAGTGACGAGCGACTGTCGTGAAACGAAAGTATATTGTAGTTGTATAGTGCCCCGCTGTCGAAGAAAAGACGCCCGTCGAACATTTTCCAAACGGCTTGATGTTCCAAGTCGCTGTGTCGATCGGGGAAGAACTGTGCAAGCAGCCAAGGGCTCTAAACATGAGAAGACTTGGAAGGCACGTGGGCCATATCGACATCCGTACCTAGAGCAAAACGCGAATAAAGGAAATTCCATGGATGGTGGCTAGGAAGAGGAGTTGAACGTGATGGATTATTTGACAGCCGTTTACTTGTCAAGAAGCGCCTGTAAAACCACCAGGAAGCCGCCACCGACCGACTATCAGTGTACAACAACCCAGTCTGGCCTGCAATACCATTCATACCCGTTTAAACCTGTAACCTCAATTACTACTCATAATCATGATGGCTTCTTCTTCTACACTCAAGACTTTCGTCTTTGTCATCGTAGCATTGTTCCTGTCCAGGGTCTCAATGCTTTCACGGAGCCATTCAAAAGCTTCTTGTAAATCCTCTCCTCTATCAATATTTGTACTTAAGAATGCCTAGCAGACGTCAATAAAGACCTATCACAAGCTTTGAAACTCACATGTGATCTGTCCCTGAGCGAAGTTGGTGTCTCTTCATAGAAGCGCTTTCTGACTTTATTCATAGTTTCCGTGTCCTGGACCCTAGTCAGCCGACGCATGGTATAATAAGTCTATTTGCTCACGTTGTGATTTCTACTGTTGGCCAGTATAAGGAGTGGCACATCCTTCTGCACGCCAGCTTCATGTTCAATCTTGCGAACCAACTCTTCTCTCGACTCGATAAGATAATCATGATCATCTGCATCAAAGACCCAGATGACCGCATTCGCTTGATTGAAGAATCTTGTCTCCATCCTATGGTGTCCACTCGGACGACCTCCGCCTACATCTATAGTATGGAAGGTAACGTTGCTGCACCTGTAGGTATCGACATGAAGACACGTGAAGATAGTGAATCGTGAGATATGCTTCTGATTGGACACCAGGTATTTCTCAAGGAGGGTTGACTTTCCAGTGCCATCAAGACCGCTAATTAGGATTCGATGGTAGTTCGGCAGATTACTGAACAGGCTCGTAAGGGGAGTTGGTGGATTGTCGTTGAGGATGCCAATCGTGACGAGGGCGTTACGAGCATGTGAAATCAGGCCAGACATGGTTGTTGATTGCGAATTCAAGCCTCGTTCTTCAAGAACAAGAGTATGACACGATGTAAAGTAGTAGATTGATGCCTAATTGGTATTGTTCAGGCAGCCTCTTTACATCTCGGTGTCACCTTTTGTTAGCGTCTGCTTACTGGAAACATTTTGGTGGAGCATCTAAGCCCAGCGCTTTGGTTGTCTGGCCTGGAGCCATTCCTATTGGTTGAGATCCCAACCAACAACGCAATCCCCTTCACTGAAACGATGTGTCAATCTCGTATTGTTTGGCAGGAATATTTGGCGCTCATCAAGGCAGTCATCCTTTTGTCGTTTGTGTTGTACAGTGACTCTGCATGAGTCACCGGCATCCTTCTCACTGTGACTTTCGACCACAGAGTGATGATTCTCGTGATGTCATGATGACTCAGCACTCATCGCCCTCTGCCCCTCCACCAAAAAATAAATCTCCTCCACATTTCCAAGCCTCAAGCTCAGAAGCTCAACCACACCCCTACCTTCCCCTCATCTTTTTTATTCTTCATCATGTTTAAACGCAAGCCCGATATCAGAAATTTGGCGCCTCTGCGCTCATCAGATCGCCGCAAACTCGCCGATCAAATTATTCGCGACTACCAAGTTCCCCTACCTGACCAATCTGACGACTCGTCATCGAGCTCACAGTCGACATTGCGCAACTCACTTTTACCAGAGTCTACATCATCTGCGCGCTTTCTCACACCAACCGAGCAGGGAACCGTGTACATCGGTGCCCACCCAGATCAAGATGAGCGCGTTCTCTGGTTCCAGACGGGCAAGAACCCCCGCTTGATACCGACTGTCTACACGCTGTGGCGCAACCCTAATCTCATTCCTCTTTTACATACGCCCGACTTCGTTGTTGAGGAGAAACTGAAGCATGGCGCTGATCTGATGGTCCCTGGTTTGGTGAAGGCTAAGAGCTCCGCCTGGGACAACCGAGCGACCACAGGCGCTGTTGTGGCTGTCGCGGGCCTTGACAATGACACTGTCCCTGTTTGGGTTGGAACCTGTCAGATCGATGTGCGCAGTCTGCCCGACGACTTGAGAGGACAGAAGGGTGCCGCAATCAAGGCTCTTCACTGGGCTGGAGATGAGTGCTGGAACTGGAAGTCCCTTGGCAGTGGAGGTATTGAGCCACCTTCTAGTCTGGAAGGATGGAATGGTCTGGGTGCTGGGCTAGCAGCTCAACTTGGTAAGGTATCTCTGGAAGATGACAGCCAAGCAGCGGAGCCATCATCAAGCGCCCAGCCCGAGGAGGCACAAGCAGCGGACGAGGTCGATGAGGACCAAGAACCGACAACACAAGAAGTCGACAACGCCTTCCACCAAGCCTTTCTCTTCGCATGCCACAAGGCAAAGGAATCCGGCACTCCGCCTCACTACGGCCTGAACTTCCCGCTTCAACCTTCTTTTATCATCGCGAACATGATCCAGCCCAACCTCCGATCCCAGAGCCGACATTACAACATCAAGAAGACGTCATGGAAGAACGCGAAGAAGTTCATAAAGGAACTGAACAAGCAGAAGCTTGTACTATCTAAGGACCGAAACGGCGGCGAGACAGTCATTCTCGATATCGACTTTGATGATGCCCAGATCAATGGCTTTAGACCATACCGACTCCCGACACCGAAGGCACCCGCCGCTGATGGTGGTCCTTCTAACGAGGATGCTGGACAATCATCAAGGAGTGGCGCATCGTCGGGACAGAAGGTCAACATCCAAATGGTCTACCGTCTAGCATCGAAGCTCGTACCCACTCTCCTTCCTTCTAAAACCGACTTCTACAGCGTGCACGAAATCTCAGCAGCGTTGAAATCATACATTGACCAACATCCCGAGCTGGGTGGTCAAGGAAACTCCAGCGTCAAGCTCGACCCATTCATCGCGAATGAGATTCTCGGCAATAGACCAACCGACGATGATCGTAGCTGGCTCGCATCAGGCCGCATCACTCGAAGCGCCCTCCAGAAGCGAGTACTCGAGGACACTCACCTCTGTCAACCATTCCACCTCATCTCACAGGGTCGTCCTTCACCGGACCAAAAGCCCAAAGCTGGATCACCACCTCGAATCCTCATCACGATCGAGAAACGAACCGGTACCAAGGTTGTTACCAAAATCTCTAACTTAGAGCCTTTCTTCATCGACTCTCAGGTCCTGGCGCCCGAGCTACAGAAGAAGTGTGCGGGATCTGCGAGCGTGGGTCAAGTCGCCGGCGCCAAGCCTGGATCAATGGAAGTTGTTGTGCAAGGTGACCAGCGAAAGATCCTCACCAACGATATTCTTGGCAAGAAGGGTATTGACATGAAGTGGGTGGACATCGTGGATAAGACAAAGCCTAAGAAGAAGAAGTAAATAGTAGATTAATTGACGTTTGATCTACCTACCTACCTTATGAGTAATAATACAGTGTTACGTCGAGAGAGGGTCTGTGATGGTTGACAGTGGAGACAAAAGATGCAAAAATATGAGGCACACCGGATTTGAACCGATAACCTTCAGGAATCCCCGAATTACGCTGTTAGACAGCTAACTGGAATCTGACGCGCTACCGTTGCGCCAGCGCCCCAATTGTTGGAGAAAAGAGTTTTACCTTCACTACATATACTGATTCTACCAACAAGAACAGTTGAACCTCGGCTAACCTGTAGACGAAGAGCAGCAATTAATTTCATCTTGAGAAATGGATTTACCTGATTCGACTAACAATATACTTCAATATTATAAATACCGCCTGTTGCATAATCCCAAACCTATTGTTCCGAATGAGTATCTGGCATCCCCCACTGTCCAACGACTCATTGTTTGATCAAAATACATTCATGCAAGGCTCTCAATGTCAATAAATGTCAACGGCCAATGGGAGGATACCAATAGACTATCACCTGGATTGCCCCTCCAGATGCTGTCTCAGAAGAGCCTGCCTAGTTCTTAGTTGGTGACAATGACCTGCGACAATTTGTGACCTGCCGTTGGAGCCAAAGTTCCAACGGTGACGTGGGGCCAGCTAAGACCGTTAAAGTCCAAGAAGACAGTTTGAGTATACTGGATCTGAGTATACTCGACATTGACAGTCTTGGCAGCTGGGACATTCATATCCACCAAGAACCTAGGCACCGCATCTCTTGGGCCTGACGAAGCAGGCGAGACAAACTTCTTCTTGTCAGTCTTGATGTCAACGACAGGAAGGTCAATCTTAGTTTGGATCTTGGAGAGCCAATACTGTGCTGTCACTTTGACAGAATTTGCGTTGGCACTTCGGGCTTGGACGGTAGCTGTGTTTGCTCCACCGTCCGCGCCGACGAGGAAGCCGATATTGCTAGTACCTCCGCCAAGATCAGGGTTCTCGGGAAGGGAAGACACCGCAAACGTGGTGTTTTCAACAATGGTTTTGCCCTGGTTGGCGTTGCGTAGAACAGTGTTGGGGTCATTCAAGATATCTTGAGTGATGGTACCCGCTTTCATGAAGGGCGTAAGGTCTTGCGGAAGACGTGGGGTGTTGTTGTTGGAGGCAGTTTGGCTTCTGAAGGCAATCTTTGTGGTTTTGCCGACAACAATAGGTGTGATGTCGACTGATTGGATGTCTGGTGCGCCCTTGGAAGTGACAGTTGGCTGGAAAGACTGGACATTGATGGAAGTTCCGTGAGGAATAGCAGCCATGCGTGAAAGCGAAGCTGGAAGGACGGGCATCTCCTGACTGGCAGGAACATGCATCCACAGACCAGGCTCGAAATGAATAACGGGCTGCTTCTTCGGGGGTGCGACAAGCTCAGTGATATCAGCGATAGTCTGAGTATAGGGCACGCCGTTCAGCATCAGATCAGCCTGCGTATCTAAACCCCGATTGGGCACATCAGTAAGTCCCTTGCTAAATGCCATTGCCTCGCTAGTGAGGTTGAGTTGCAGAATATTGTCATCGGGGTCTTCAGACGGAGGAAGAATGGGGAGAGGGGTGGGCGTCTTTGTGCCGTTGGGCCTGAAGATGGTGTTGAAGCCGAAACCACTGTAGGTGCCGTGGAACTTTGCCAGAACCCCCAGTTGCGACAAGGCAACATCACCGCCAGTGGTGTCAACGCTGGGGAAACCGTTGAGTTGGATCAAGTCTTGGTTATCTTCTGGTTGGATGGGGTCAAGAACGGTTGGACCAAACTTGAAGTCGTCGCCCAAATCCATGGGGACAGCGGGGGCAGTTGGAAGCATCATGATGGATTTTGGTTTCAGTAACTTCGTTTAGGTGGACAAGAAGTTTGCTAGGTCGTTAGATCGGGAGTCTTGGGCCACTGGGCGATGATTGTTATATACCCGTACGGGGTCAATCCCTATACCGTTACTTGACGGCTATCTTGTGTAGGGAACTTGGGCGATCTCCGTACGTGGACGGCGATAAAGTTTACAGCCTAGCGGCCTTTCGTGCTGACATCCAGTAATACGAAGGCCATAGTAATACGAGCTCCAAGTCGAAAGAGTGGCTTGAGAACAAAGTATTCTAAACCCAAAGTCCCAACCTCGTAGTTTGCCGTCTCTCTTACTTCAGCTTACTCCTAACATTCCAGCACCCCAGGAAAATAAGCCGGGCCGAACCTAGCCCCCCAATGTCACTAGTTATAAACCCTCACTATTGTAGTCCAAAACTCAAAAAGTGGCTGTCACTAGGAATGCTGCGCTTCGTATCTGGTCAAGATGACCCAAAGGCTTGGTCTAGACCGGTACTCGCGGCAGCCTTAGGCCCAAAAGATCAAAGGGGAATCCTCGTTTTAACAAAGCTGAACTCTTGTGGCTGAAGCTAGTGAAAGCTTAGTTCAGCAACGTAAGTGTCTCGAGGCTTTGAGAATACCGTGCAGTCAGCCTCTATTTTGTTTGCATGGAGTTTGTGTAAGCGGCATGTTTTTGCCGATCAGCCGCATCGCTTGGGGTTATCAGGTTCAGAGAAATTAGCCACCTAGAGGAAGGGTGGTGGATCACTTTCTGACGTGTTATATGGGCAGTAGCCTGGTCTATTCTATATACCTAATAGTTGTGAACCAAGGCTCCCTAAGCAAAACATTCCTGTTACGCAGATGAGAATTAACTTGCACTAATGCTCGCTCTTTCAAACAAAATTTTACTTTGATTGCCTGTTTCTAAGATGGGTTTCTGAGCAAGGATATGAAGGCTTCGAGGGTGACTGATCTCTTTCAGCTGTGTTGACATTGTCTGTGACAGATCTCGCGTCTTCGTTACTCCTGTGACTGTGAGGGCGTACTGTATGCGTATAACAAACAATACCTGAGTGTCGGGGTTAGAAGAATTAACTACTAGAAGCGTAAGAGACGAAATGATTTAATCATATCATGTGAGTTTAGCGTAGCGCTTAGGCTTTTTTATTTCGGCAACATAGGCTACTGAAGATAATTCTTCTGTTGACCACCTGCTGAGATACTATATTTTTGAACGTCATTGCAAATTAATCTTATCGACCTTGCACAGGATTTTCGCTGATGGATAAATACTGTCGGTGAGAGCTGACAATCCGGAGTCATGATCGTGATGGGGGAGATCAAGCAGTCCTTCAAGCCTACGAGACAGATGTAAGTTGGATATTTTGGCTAGTAAAATCCAAACCTTCCGTGTTTAACTCGTTGATCACTCGTGATCCCGAAAAGTCACTAACGCTTCAACTTCAATCATCTCGGAGATGATCGCATGGCTTTTAATACCTGTCTCACTCCGGAATATTTGTTGTGATGAATTGTCACATAAATGACTCTATTCCCGCGTGCCCAGACTGCTTGAGCGTAGAACAAAATGACTGGCGATCGGTGCTATCTGATTTGCCGGCTAAATGTCCGATACTCAACTTTCCTACGCCACCTGTTCGAATGTCTCAGTTGAATGCTGCGTTGATAGACCACCTTCCTAAACAAGACATTATCGGACCTTTGGACGTACCATCGAACCTCCAAGAAGAAGAGAGTGGTCACAAGAGCATATCAAGTCAAGAACACTCATTTCCCAAGCAACTCTCAGCTCTAACCTCTTGGCGATCGGCAGTTGTGATACGCCAAGATTAAAGAAACGTTTGTTGTTGTGCACAGATATTTCATATTTGAAAACACAGTATTACCATTTTTTTAGAGGTTTAAATTATGGCTATTGACAGAATATTGCTCTACTGACAGATCTGGCCAAGTGCCTTAAGCTGTCATTCGGTATCTGGGTAACAGATCAATCGGGTGCCACTATCATGCCCCTCCAAATACCACCTTACTCTGCAACTCTCATGTTTACTCTTCCATTTTCACGTCAATGCGTATTTTAGGTTGTATTATTGCCATCGGCTATCTCGAGCTTATCTTAATGATGAATTTAATGCGTCTCAATCTTGTTTTGACTTCCATCAGACCTGTGTCTTATGTCTGAAAGATAAAGGTCAATGCGACAATAAATATCAAGTGGCAACATCACCGGGCGACGTTGTGATTATACAGTCTAGCTCACTTATGCTAACCGACCTATAATAGGGTGCCGTCAGGGATCGACATGTTAATGAAACACCTTTGCAACGTTGCAAGTTGGCAGCGTCTGACCCAAAACCTGCTTCAACGCTTGAAATCGATTTTGTTTGTTCTTATCGCCAGTCACTTGAGAACTGGCACTGACCATAATGCTGGCCAATTTTCGGGTTATTGCTACTCGCATTGTCTTTGGAAACCCTGCTGAGGACAGCCAGTGACTCGGCAGTGTGATGGATCTCCTGCCATCACGATAGAATTGTCGCGATGGTATTCTTCAACGATTTTCGGTATATAAGAGGGAATAAGAGGCCGGATCTATCTCGAGAACTCACAATCACCACTATCATATCTACAAGCTCAACTTACCATTTAAACAATATTCCACCATCTTAACATATCAACATTTTCACAATGGTCGCTCGTGAAGATATCCCCTCCAAGGTCCCCGACCTCGTCGTTGCAGAGGCCAACAGTGATGACGAAGTTTCCGAGCAAGCAGCTCCCTATGTCAACGCTGTGTACTTTGTCAACTGGTACGTTACCTTTGCCCTCGCCCCTCGGAGAACTTCCGCTAACCATAACTAGGGGTATTTATGGTCGAAACTACCAGCCAATGAACCTGCCCGCTTCTCAGCTGACGCACGTGCTATATGCCTTTATGAACGTGAGGGCTGATGGAACAGTGTAAGTCTTCACGCACATTAAGTAACAGCCCTGCTCATTCTTTCCAGCTTCACTGGCGACTCGTATGCCGATCTTGAGAAGCACTACACCGGTGACTGTAAGTCCTTTTCCTCTGTTGACTCTCCTGTTCAGCACTAATGGCTATCCTCAGCATGGGATGAGCCCGGTCAGAATGCCTACGGATGCGTCAAGCAACTCTTCCTCCTCAAGAAGTCCAACCGCAAGCTCAAGGTAATGCTCTCCATCGGCGGCTGGACATGGTCGACCAATTTCCCTGCCGCCGCCAGCACTGCCGCGTCCCGAACAACCTTTGCTCAAAGCGCTGTTACACTTATGAAGGACTGGGGCTTTGACGGTATCGATGTCGACTGGGAGTACCCTGCCAATGACGCCGAGGCGAGTAACATGGTTCTTCTACTTCAGGCTGTCCGTAAGGAACTTGACGCTTACTCGAAGCAATATGCGAACGGATATCACTTCCAGCTATCTATCGCTGCGCCTGCCGGACCAGAGAACTATGGCAAGCTTAAGATGAAGGAGCTGGGCGCTGTGCTCGACCATATCAACCTGATGGCATATGACTACGCTGGCGCTTGGAGTACTTTCTCCGGACATCAAGCCAACAAATACGCCAATGCCAAGATTCCCAACGCGACGCCTTTCAACACTGATCAAGCCGTTAAGGCCTACGTCGGCGGTGGCGTACCTTCTGGGAAGATGGTTCTCGGCATGCCTATCTACGGTCGCGCGTTCCAAAACACCGCCGGTCTTGGACAGCCTTACACTGGTGTCGGATCCGGTAGTTGGGAAAACGGCATCTGGGACTACAAAGTCCTCCCTAAGCCTGGCGCCAGCCTTGTCTATGATCGCGATGCCCAAGCTTCTTACAGCTACGACGCCAATACCAAGGAGCTCATCTCTTTCGATACGCCCGGCATGGTCGAGAATAAGGTTCTCTATGTGAAGAACAAGTCGCTTGGTGGTAGCATGTTCTGGGAAGCATCTGCTGATAAGACGGGTGCTGACTCTCTTCTCGGCACAAGTGCTAAGACGCTTGGGTCTTTGGAGAAGGGTAACAACTGTCTTACATACCCAAACTCTCGATACGCGAACATCGCCAAGGGCCTTAACTAGATAGACTGTTTCACGTGGGGCGACGCATACGAACGGGAACTTGTTTAATGTTTGTACAATACTATACACTCGCTATACTCTTGAATATAACATACACTCGTTAAAACCACGCTTCTGGACCATAAGGATAATCAAATTGAGTAGTTAAGCAACCAAATACAAAGTTGATAGCTAAGAAATACAAATACATCCACGAAGACGGCTACTGACAGAAATCACCAACGATTTATCCAATGAAGCTCAGGCTGTCAAGATGAAGCAGCCCAAATGATAGGGAGGGTTAACTTGTACTCACTACATTATCTCATCTCTTGAGTTCTCAGTAGCCCGTCCTTTTCATACTTCGACAGACAGGAGAAGGCATTGTGGCCAGGGGGCGATTGTCGATCATAGCGGCGTCATTGGGTTTATAGATAAGCTTTCAGAGTGGATTGTCGGATGTTGGTAAAGAGACGTATGTCCATGAGGGAAGAGTCGCAGTCGCTTTGGTGACATAGTCCTCTGCCAGTACAATGACTTTACTATGTAATTTATTCAGTCGATCAATCAGGTGATCATTGTTATCCTTCAAAGAGTCGGGCAGCTGGAGGTTGGCCCAATCCCGAACATGTGACCGTATGGCCTGTGAAGCCCATAGTCAAAGATTCTTAGACAGAGTCCCAGAGTTGCGGGAATAGGACCACTGCCATGGTGTCTTGTATCAGATCTTTGTCGAACTCAGCTGCAAGAACTTGTCGTATAATTTCCTTTTTGTACAGGAGATATTGCTGGAGCATAGTTGGGGAAGCTCCAATAAGGCGTAAACTCATCGATCGACATGGCATGGAAACCAGCACCTGAATCCTAATCTCCGCAGGCAACTCTTCGAAAGGATCTGAGCCATAGAGTGCCATCTTGTCGGTTCTTGGTTGTACGTCCTTGTTGATGAGAATAGTGAAAGGAAAAAAGGATGATGAGGGAAATTCTTGAAGAAAAAGGATGGAGGTTGATATTGGCAAG